>JASEVX010000015.1:9712957-9795819 GCA_031761405.1 Serripes groenlandicus
AGACATTTTAAAAGATCACGGGTGATTGTCAATGGCGTAGACAGTATGTGGGACATAGACTTAATGGATATGATGTCACTGGCCAAAGATAATGATGGTTTCAAGTACATACTAGTGGTCATTGACGTATTTTCCAGATATACATGGTGTCAACCGCTCAAGTCCAAAACGGGGGTCGAGGTGGTGAACGCCCTTAGCTCGATTTTAGGTCAGAGAACCCCAAAGACCATACGATCCGATAAAGGAAGAGAGTTTAAAAACAAAGACGTATCCAAGTTTTTGAAAGGTCATGGTATTCATCATAGGTTGGCACAAAACGAAACAAAAGCCAACTACGCTGAACGTGTCATTAAAACCATCAAACACAAGATATTTAGACGTATGCTGAAAACGAGAACAAAGAAATATATAGACAAGTTACAGGACATGGTCAACAGCTACAATCATACCGTTCATCGAAGCCTAGGCGATACACCAATATCTGTGAATAAGTCTAACGAAAGTGAAAGTAGGCTACAACAATATTTATTGAGACAGAAAGGTCAGAAGAAGCCGACAATAAAGAGAGAGTCGAAGAACGAGTTAAAAAAGAAGAAAAGATATAAGTTTAAAATTGGCCAGACCGTGCGTATATCACACATCAGAAGCGTGTTCGATCGAGAATATTCCCAAAAATGGACGGGTGAACTCTTCAAAGTCAAATCCCGCTACAGAAGAGAAGATGTGAACGTGTATACTCTGAAAGGCTGGGATGGTGAGACCATAGAGGGGACCTTTTATGAACCCGAGTTACAAGCGGTAAATGTAGATGAAACAACCGAGTATCACATTGAAAATGTACTGAGGAAAAGAACACGTCAAAGACAAAAGGAAGTGCTTGTCCGTTGGCTACATTGGCCTAAGAAATTCGATACCTGGATCCCAGAAAAAGACGTCTCGCGTTATAGTTTATAAGGGGGGATGTTCTTCACCGTCATCAACTAACAATGACGAGTCACGCTCTCATTCAGGAATGTTTGGAGGGAGAAGATCAGTTGAAGGGTCATTTCAGGGTCGTAAAGTTGATAGGCGTTGTCTTCATAGCCTTGTTTTGTGCCTTACCAGGTATTGTCATGATCAGCGTGTCCGTCACACATCGTCGTCCGGTAGACTACGAAATCCAACCCATCGATCTTAATCATACGGCTTGCCTATACGTCAAACAATACCATCTTCAGGGGAATGTTTACGGGACACTGTGTAACCAAAATGGCCTAATATTTCTGGATATTCGGCGTTTTCTCAACGGAACGGCGACCCCTATAGGAATACAATTGGAACTTCATCAATGGCTCACTTTAAAACAGTTAACGCCACTCATAGACGAGGCCATTTCGGAAGCTCGAAACTACTGGAGAACTCTCAAAACTTATAAGAGAGAATCGGACATCGACATTCATCAACAAGATGAACAACCACTATCTTTTCCTGTCCAGTAACGACTCTAAAGATGAATACCCTGATAATATGTCTACAGAATTTACGATAGAATTACCTCGAGTGTACACGTTAGAAGGTCAATGGGAATGCGCCTTGGCCGAAATCGAACCTAATGTAAATACGGACACACTGTATGTGTGCGCTGACCTATGTCAAGAGTCTTACGCTGAAAACACGATGATTCCCGTATTACGACGATTACGTAATATTAAGAAAGGAAAGAAACCATTTGAATTTCCTGTTCTCTATTACGTTCCGGTAAAGAAGACTCATATCGATCGAATCCGAATCTTTATAAGGGGAGGAAAGTTACAGCTAATAGCCAAAGATAAAACTATTACCCGCTGTGTACTTCACTTACGTCGACGATGGATAGAGTAGAAATGTGGACACGTCATTTTCAACGGATGGCCGAAGGGAAGTTGAAACCTAATCATAAAGGACAATACGTCGTGGAAAAAATTCAGATGGGTGGGACGATGAAAGAACCCACCATTAACTTTGTGACACCCGTGGCTCAAGCTGTTGAACTAGCCAAATCAGAGTTGAAGGAAGTTTATAAGGGTAATGACGTAGCAAGAAAACAACAGAAATCTACAGTCAAAAGAAAAACCAACCAATCCAAAAAGGATACCAAGAGAAAAAAGCCTTCTAACATAGATCAACTGTCGTAATGGAAGAAATACACGGTGACAGTTTGTCCTTATTTCAAGCTCCAAAAGTTCACACCGGTTCACAGAAAACGGAATGGCTTACATTTCGACCAATCAATCAACTGACTGAAGGCGCCGCCATTGAGTTTAATATACCGGGGACATCCAGCGCTTATATCGATTTGACCAACACGTTACTTCACGTTAATTTCAACATTGTTAAAACTGATGGGACCAGTTTGGAAAAGACAGACCACGTGGGTGTGACCAACAACATCTTACACTCGATGTTCTCACAGATTGATTTGAATATCCAACAACACCCGACTAGCGAAGTGGGAAATAATTATGCCTATAAGGCGTACTTGGATTTGCTGTTGGGTAATCCAACCCAACACGATCTAAACGGTATAGGATTTTATAAAGACGATAGTGATCATCCGGAAGACACGGACCCTGCGGGAAGAAACAATGGGCTGTACATAAGATCTTATTGGACAGCTGAAAGTAAAACGTACGATGTTATAGGACGTCTTCAAGTCGACCTGTGTCAACAAGACAGATTACTACTGAATGGAGTACCTGTCAACATCAAACTGTGGCAGAGTAAAGATCCGTTCCGGTTAGCCACTGCTACTGACGATAATGCCTACAAATTAGTCATTAAAGAAGCTGCCTTAAAAGTGGCTATGGTGAAAGTTGACCCCGAACTGTTTATCGGACAGTCAAAAACACTTAAAAACTCAGAGGCTCTCTATCCCTATACAAGATCCGTCGTTAAGTCTTACGCCGTGCCTAGTGGACAGTACTCGTTCATCACGGATGACCTATTTCAAGGCGATGTTCCCAGACAATTGATTGTGGGATTGGTATCGTCTTCGGGCGTTCACGGAAAATTTACGAAGAACCCTTTGAACTTTCAACATTTCGACTGTAATTACGCGGGATTTTTCGTGGATAGTCAGTCTACACCCTCGTCACCTTTACAACCCAGCTATAAGAGTGACAACTACGTCGAAGCCTACCAGAGACTGTATACGTCTAGAGTTGAAAGCGCTATTCATTTGACACGACAAGATTTTAAAAGGGGATGCTGCTTGTACGTGTTCAATCCGGAAGGAGACTTAAATGATCGATTTGCTCGGAGAGCTCATACCCGTTTGGAACTCAAATTCTCAGAAGCCTTACCCGAAACGTGTACAGTCATTGTGTATGCCAAATTTCCATCGCTTATGAAGATTGACGCGAGTCGAAACGTTGTATTAGAGTCATGAATTCATCCCAGTTGACATACAGAATGAGGCGTGTAAAACAATTTGGAGGTGTTGTGCCTGCTGACAAGTTACCGCGTAGTATCAAATGGAGACCTAAAGTGTACATCGTCAATACGGACAAGAGTCATCAACCGGGTCAACACTGGGTCGCCTTTTACTTTCCATTGAGAGGACCAGCCGAGTTTTTCGATTCCGCGGGACTCCCACCGGACTATTACCACATACACTTTAAACGAGCGTTGCTGACCAATGGACAACCTTATATGTATAACGAAAAACGACTCCAACAATATGGAACACAAACCTGCGGACAGTTTTGCTTGTTTTACGCTATTCATAGATGTCGTGGATGGAGTATGAGACGTATTATTAAACAGTTTAATCCTGTGAACTTGGACTATAATGAACGACTCTTGAGTCGCGTAATTACTGTGTAAACTAAATTATGATGTGAATTGATTCTTAAGACATGTGTATAATAAAATTGTAAAAAGTGTAACTATTCGTTTCTTTTTTCTTATATCCCACGCAATAAACAACAACACATGAAGTACAGTTTACATATTTCTTTATTGACCCCGCTCAATACAGTACGCCTGGGGATTAGGGCGGTCCCCCAGGGCACATATTACAATAATGGTAATTCGATCAATACTGGCATACATATAGTGAGTAATTGATTTTCATCCTTGATGCCCGTCATGAGCACTGTACCGGAATGAAAACAAGTGAAATGGATACAGTCTTTATAAAACATGGCGGCTGGAAATCGCTCTGGTTCGTAACTTCCTCGATAGTATCTGACGATGTGTGACACGTCTACAGGTCCTTCGACTTTGTAAGAGGCGGATATCGTCCTGACGTTGATTCGTCTTAACTGAACATTCCATCCTAATGTTTGTAATAGACGCGCGTACTGTCTCAGGCGTCTCTTAGCTTCCTTGACAGACTTGGCCTTTCCGTTGACAATCATTTTCCCATTACGAAATACCATACAATGGCCACCAATCTTTGAGTGTTTCCATTGAACGCTTGGAAATGTTTTAGGGTTATAAATGATACTGGAGCATTGTATTGTTAGTTGTCTTAAATTTATATCACACTGTAGATCCGTACACACGACGATATTATTAATCATTATCCACCTCGGAGTAGTCCCAAATGTAGATCCAATATCCGCGATAATTGATCTGTCGCTTCCCTGGCTTCTCTTCTTAGTTTTCGTATTAACAGCCACCAGCCAAACTTATCAGTTAACCAACATACCACGACACCTATCATAATGAACGTATGCACGTTTAGATCAGTCTTTATATATATATATCTTCTGATGGGTCATGTTCAGCTTTTAGCCAATCACATCTATACCACTATTTGAAAAGATACCTCCTACCATCTTTATATACTCGCAGTGAGGCGACCATTTTTGATGTTCGTCCATGGCATTATCGCCCCTTTTCCAGTCTTTCAAGTTAACGCCGCATCGGAAACAAATTACTTTATCTGATTGTCCAGTATAATACAAACCGGCTTGGGCTAATTCATATTTGGATGGAACCAACTGTTTTGGATAGGTGTTAAAGGTCTCGAGTCTTCTATCATAATATTCCATTCCTCTGTCGCCCCCGAAGTCTGTACGGTACATGTTTTCGATGGTTGATACCAGAATGTCACAATAATATTTCTTATATACAGTTTTATGTCCCGTGAATTCTATTTATAAAATGACGTGTTAATACAAGTTACCAGTTGTGACAATCATTTGGATTACATTCGGTACAGCTTAACATCCCCAATTGGTTCATATGGTCACCTTGTAGGTAACAAGGTACAACCGTGTCCAATTCAGGTAATGTCTGTCCCACTTCCGTTATCAGTTCCTTTAAGCGTTTGTACTCGAGTGGTCTTAGACAGAGTCCTTTCTTGGTAGGCACCACTTCTTCCTCAGGCTTCCAATATTGTCTAATGTCTACGCATGACCCTTTAACTGTACAGTACACGTTTCCACCAAGATGTCTTTCGTAGGACTCTTTGTCTAGGAGAGCTTTGTCGACGGTCTCTGTCACTTCTACGAAATTTTTATATCGCATCAATGTCAAGCTAATTCCTTTTTTCGTAGGAACATTACCGTTCCATTCTCTTAAGTCAACCCGTAACTCTTCTTTCCATTCACTCACTTGAACGTAACGATCATTCCCCAAATCCAGTTTACATCTAACGTTCGTCATGTTGTCAGGTTGAGTTTTAAGGCTCTTGTGACTGCTATAGATGTTTCGCAGTCTTTTTATACCTTTGAGTTGTTCTCTCTGTAAACTCTGATTGGTTAGTTAGAAATATCTATTTATAGTAAATGACATATAATCTATTTATAGAAAATGACACATAATCTATTTATAGAAATTCAAGTTCGAACGTGCGCGATATTTTTTCTATCTAGAGTGCACTGAGATATATTAATGTCCCTAAAAAGGAACGGTTTCCCTGAAAAGGGAAGTGTCTGACTGCTTACTTAATGGGATAGGCCGAAATCACAAAGTCTTTGCTTGGATTGCAAATGACTCTCAATTTCTGTGTATAAGTTTGGGCAAAACCTAACATACCAATGTCTTCACTCATCTCCTTTTCAAGAATAAGTTTATTTGGTTTAGCGCAGGCTTTATCTGGAGCCGCCAAACATTGCTTTATGCAACTCATCATACTATCTTTGCTAAAAAACAAAGAAGCGTCCGAGTTACGGTTACTTAAATGTTTTTCTATCACGTGGCTAGACAGTCTGAACATGTTAAAAGTAAAGCGCAGAATAAACGGACATTGAAAATGACCAGCTTTAAATATCAGTCCTTTGTAAACGTTTCCTGTCTTAAATAAATAGACGCAGACAGTACGGCGCCTTTAAAGGAGATTAACTTTGACATGTCAATGGGGTATTGTTCACGTTTCCGACCTTAAATCAATAGACGCAGACAGTATGGCGCCTTTAAAGGAGATTAACTTTGACATTTCAATTGGGCATTGTTCATGTTTCCGGCCTTAAATAAATAGACGCAGACAGTATGGCGCCTTTGAAGGAGATTAACATTTCAATGGTCTATTGTTCGGACACCTGGTGTGTTTCTGATTGTGAAATAACGCGTCTAAAAATAGATCGTGGTGTCAGGATATACGCATCTGTCATTTGAACTCTGGACGTTCTCGAGGTAAGACGTTACATTTATTGCTTTACCATACATGTTTGACTGCGTGCTTCGGCTCGACTATACGACATATTAAAGGGATATATCGTGTTGTATGGATGTCTCGTGTCAGGTTTCCCGAAACAATGTAGCAAAGGTTAGGTCGAATTTCCCCGCCATTATTTTCGAGGGTTCCAACAACATACCCGCTAGAATATATTGGTAGAAGGCTAGAGACAAATCGTTGGTGGTCTCGCCCGAAGGGTGCTACTGAAACACTTGCTCCATTGTTAAAGCTTTCTAAATATAGACCCATGATGTCATTCTAAATATAGACCTATCATTCAAAATGGCCGCCACGCATGCGCAGTCATTGTATAACTACAAAATGGCGTTCTCACTCGTGTCAATCCTTATATGCAAATGAGATACTATAAATAGTAACTAGGTCAACAAAATGGCCGCCGATTACGTCATCTCTGTTTGTAGTCAAACCGACCCCTATACTACTCACGTCGCTACAAAAGCTAGCTCAATAGCAACGAAGTATAAGTACACATAGCTACACGATGGTATCTATGTATGGGACAGGCGACTGTTCTACATTTACATGCAAGTCTTTTTGTGTTACCCAGCCAGGGATAAGAACCCGCGATCTCCCGCATCCGAGGTGGACGCTCTTCCACAACAACACTGAGGTTAACCCTTTCCCTCATATAGACGCTTTCCGACGCCTCTGCAGCAGACGGATTTTTGAAAACATAGTGACAAAAGAAGAAATTGCACAAAACGTGCAATTTCTTCTTTTGCCACAATGTTTTCCACTTTTTGTCATAGGTTATCCATTCAATATTATGGAGATTTTCTATTTTTTGACAAAATACTTTCAAAGTCGTCTGCTGCAGAATTGCCGTATGAGGGAAGGGTTAACTATTCGTGTAATAATAGGTTACTGCAATCTTTCTACCATATATATATGATACTATTTGTGTATGTTCGTGGGAAAATGTACAAGTTGACTTTTCTGAACAGTACGTGTAGGTTGTGATCAGTCTGTACATCTGCTTCGTCTTATCAGAATAGCATGTAAGTAACTCATAGAAGTGCACAGTGTAGACCTTTATCGGACTGTACGGTTACACAGGCCAGTCTCTATCTAAAATGTCCGCAAACGCAAACAGTAGTACTATACCTTTTTGAAGGGGCTGGCTTGAATGATGTGACTGTAAATGTTAAATGTACTGTTCCTAAATTATGGTGTCTAATTACAACAGATCTACCAAAGTCAAGGACATTATTGATATATATCTCTATTTGATATAGGCTATTTG
This sequence comes from Serripes groenlandicus, assembly GCA_031761405.1. Taxonomy (NCBI): domain Eukaryota; kingdom Metazoa; phylum Mollusca; class Bivalvia; order Cardiida; family Cardiidae; genus Serripes; species Serripes groenlandicus. Next base: position 9,720,868 of record JASEVX010000015.1, read on the forward strand.
GAGAAGTTAAGACACAAGGATGAAAATAATTCCGGTTCTATTGCGTATAGTGGTTAGAGCGTCGAGATATGCCTCTGGCGCGGGAGCGGGAGATCAGGGTCTGATCCCTGGTCCGGTCAAACCAAAAAGTTAAAACAAAATAGTAATGGCTTCCCTCCTAGGGCTGTAAAGACTGCATGCCACGACTTGAGCGCTGACCAGTGTCAGGACAAATAATACCGATAATATATTTACTGATAAATTACCCAGGAAAGTCCGTGATGTAACTGAAATACTGTTGAAACTGACGAAAAACACTATTCAGATAAATAAATAAATAAATTTAAGTTAACAAAAGCGTATTAATTAACACGTACATATTCACAGCTAGGCTACTAAAAGTCCCTGTTCCCAGGTAAAAACGGGAGGGAAATTGCGCTAGATCTAGTAGATATACACAACAAAGCCTCGTGGTCAGAGACGCGTGGTAGCTAGCTACCCGTTAGTCATCAGCCGATAAAATCCAATTTACCGACAAAAACGGTTTCAATACACTCCTAGAGCGGAGTACAAAAGCCTAGCTTTAACCCTTGACACTGGGTTATACATTTACTATTATGTATATTATCGTATGACTTGTTTACTGGGATATTGACTGTTATTGCAGTGACATTTCACACATTTCTTCTAGGAAAAAGGTTAAAATAGATGATTAAATGAATAAATTAAAAAATGGGAAAATTTTAGAAGTTCTAAATGTGAAATATTGACAGCATATGGCTGGTTTGAATAGACGTTATATACGGAGTAAGGGGCTTTCCATTTACTAGACAGGACGCGCGGGTTCTATTTTTGGATCGATAATATGTATCGACCTTGTAGAACTGTTTACTCTAACCTACCGAGGGGCGTTCAAAATACAGCGAAAGAAGTTGCTTTTATTTAATTTATTTTGTTCGTATGTATGTGCAGGAACGTATATATACGTCCCTCGTGTGTGTGTGTGTGTGTGAGAGAGAGAGAGAGAGAGAGAGAGAGAGAGAGAGAGAGAGAGAGAGAGAGAGAGAGAGAGAGAGAGAGAGAGAGAGAGAGAGAGAGAGAGAGAGAGAGAGAGAGAGAGAGAGAGAAGAGAGAGAGAGATAGAGAGAGAATAGAAAGAGAGAGAGAGAGCGAGAGAGAGCGAGAGAGAGAGAGAGGGTGTGGGAGAGAGAAGATACAGATAGAGAGACAGAGAACATTGATCTGTAAATATGTTTTACTTATATATATCCGCCGCACCTGTTTACACTAATAAAATGAGTTACAATTTACAATGGGAAATAACAGCTGTCCACACTGGCTGATCTGACAGTACGGCTTTAAAAATACAGTACTAAGACAAGTTTTCTCGTGACAGGGTTGGTTGAACAAAAAATAACACGCATGTGCATATATTTGTTGAAATCACAAACAGTCATCTTTGTGGTGAGTTTTTGGGGGGTTGGGGGAGAGAACAGCTTCTGATTGTAACTCTTAATACGAGTATTACAAAGTAAACATTTTGATGAATATTGATATGAGATTTGTATGATTTACTCTATGGATACACAACATTCGATCTGTGAATCATGCCATAGTCTACTGGAACTACTTGGAATATTATAAGTTTTAAGCCTATTACATGTGTTCTTAAAGTTTTTCTTATTCAAGCCCCACTTGGATATATACATGAAATATCAAGTACTACCATGAAATTAAGCTAAAAGATGAACCTTTAAGTCCCTATTGTTGCGAGATTTGTCTGATTTACTCTATCTATGGATACACAACATTCGATCTGTGAATCATGCCATAGTCTACTGGAACTACTTGGAATATTATCAGTTTTAAGCCTATCTATTAATTTCCGTGGTGACGATTTTAAAATATACCCTGAATAAAGATAGTTAATTAATTAGTAAAAAAATAAAATACTTTCTATAACATGTATTTAATTTATATAAAAAAATTATTGATTATGAAAAAGAAAAGATCTACATGAACATGTAAAGTTTTAAAAATCATATTTTTACTATGACATTTTTTTTTTAAACAAAAAAATAGGTCATGTCCTGGACCCAAAAACCAAGGTGGTGTAGAGCATAATGTTCTAAAGCCAATTTCTAACAATGAAAATGGAAATAAAATAATCATATGCGCCTATGGTGTCATATTTTGTTCAACGAACATGACAAACGATGAAACAAAATGACATAGATCTATACATAGCGGGAATGTTAATCTTATGAATTTCCCAAGTTCATTTTTGTTTTCATTCCCCACTAACCCAGTTTCCGTGTGTGTACATGTACATGTTGAACGACCCTCTAATAGCGCGTATACTATACGCAAAACAGGTTCAGCGACACAGTAAGTAGCTTTCGATTTTTATTCCACGTTTAACACGAATTTCTAGCTTGATTTTATATTCATATTTAAAAAACATTATTGTTTATCATTGCCATGGTAATAAATAACTTTTACGTCATTTCAAAAAAGACAGACATGCATTGGAAAAGTAGTTTTTTTGATGAAAACGGTTTCCAAAATACAGGTAGTTCACGCTAAGGTATTATGTATGCGAGCTAAAAATAGAAACGATCCACTACGCCGTCATGTGTGTGCATAGAGTAAGCGAGATAACAAGTAAATGACCTAAATATTTATCCAGTCGTCGCAAAAATCTACATGCTCTTTGTGGGTTAGTAACTTGTTTGTGATTTTAAAGAAGTATTTCCGTATGTAGCACGTTTTTTGGTATAAACATAAAGCACGAGCGTCTTGTGAAAACTCTCTCGTTCGTACTTGGAATTAGTCATACCCAGGAATATGTTTATATGCGAGTAGCGTAGATCACGTTATTGAACATTGTGAAACAGCGAGGTATTGTGTGTGGCGTGTTTTTGTAAAGTATTAAACTTAACTTTTGTGTCTGCTTGTCTGCGTGGTTCAGGTGAAGACTTGTCTGTTCTTTTTAATTTATTTATTTTAGATATAGACTGTATATTTAATAGATATTTTTTTTTTTCTTAGAACTGTTAGTTTCTATACAGACATAAAGAAATATTAGGACAAACGCTTCTGCAGTCATTGACATATACTTTGGCATTTTATGTGTTTATTTTAAATAAATGGATGTATATAATTTGTGCTAGCATATAGCATTGATCAATTTGGTGTGTAGAATAATTTGAAAGGATGCCTTCTATATAATATACATGTATTGATTACTCTGTTGTTGTACAATACACACCTTCTATAAAGGTCAATAATAAATGTGGACTATTTTTCACAGGTTATGAATGCAACTTTGTTCTGTGACAGATTTTAAATAGATTTTGTTTTCATGCTCCTACAGTGTCATTCCCATGACGTGTATCTGCTTGTCTGCTTTGAAAACGTCTGAGAAAGAAGCTGTAATACCTGCCAATTCCGTTGTATCATTTTGATACACACTTTATAAAAAAAACAGTGAGTAAAAAGGAAAACTTGTTTTTTCTAAGCAGTTTCCTCTTCGTACCGCAATATCTTCTAAAGTGGTCAGAAAATGTTAAAAGTTATAAATCTCAGGGGAACGGTTTATTAAACTCTATTGTATTTTTAGCAATGACAATCTTCTAGTTTAATAATACCTGGTTTAACTCGACGAGATATAACTAGTTTACTTTGGATCAAATGTGATTATTAACTTATTTCTTTTTCAAGGTAAATAATGCTAATTACAAATATGAAGGATGGAGAAGTGTTCAGTTGAGTAGTATAAAAGGAATATATTGGAAGGAAAAAAAAACCAGGTAAATATTTATTTTATTCATTTGAAACATACTCTTAATCTTTACCCGCATGCAGACAAGTTTTTAGCAGAAGACGTTTGGAAACATTGTTGCAAGAGAACACAACTGAATTTCTGATCATATAAATGAGCAATTTCTTATTTTGTCATATTGCTTTTAGCGTTATTCAATATATATATTTTTCATTTTCATTTATAGATAAATTCCATGTTTTTGCCTAGATATTTTCAAAGTGAATTTTTTCAAAAGTATTCATTCTAGTCCAAGTTATTATTGTTGTCTAGATTTTTTACAATTAACGGTACATATTAAATTATGTACTGTAATTTGTTCCATCATGTGTCTTCCAGCAATGGGCCAAGTTACTACTAAGAAGCCCAGTTGTATAGGAGGACTTTTGATTGGAGTTCTACTTGTACAAAAAAAAACCACTGTTAGGTGAACTTCTAACAATGATATTATGTCATAACTATTGAAAACCTTGTTAAATGCAAATCATCAATCATTGTTGCAAGGTCCCTTGGGCAAGGCACATTTTATAGCCTAGTACTGGGTTGTTTACCCAGGGATCATGAATAAATGAACTGTCGCCGTAATATAACTGAAATAATGTTGACAATTGCGTAAAACCCCAATAAATAAAATTGTTGCAAGATTTTCAAATACATGATTGGTGTAAAATTAAAAAAAGGGTGATAAAATAGTAAGGACCTTACAGCCATGTGTTGCACTAATCCGTCTTTCTTTACCCTTTATTCTTTTATATTTGTTATGTAAATAACATGTTTTCACCTTAAAGTGTATCTTTTACCTGTAGCGTTAACTTAGACATACCTGCCTGTAGCGTACACAACCTGTGACAACCACATCACTTTCTGTGAGTGTCCCCAAAGGTGCAGATTTTATGTTTCTGGGTTTTCAATGACTGATTTTTAACAAATTTATGCAAGATCGAGTTACGATAAATAATCAGTGAATTTACCTGTGAGAATTAACTGTTACCTATGTACCTGTGTTATTCAAGTGAAAATGCATGCGGCACTCCTCATATTCTCAATAATATATTCAGGCATGGTCGTACAACAAATCTGCAGCAGACGACTTTGAAAAGAAGGCAAAAACATTGAAAATTTATATTTTATAAATGAAGGTATAGTTACTAAAAAAAATGGAAACCATTGTGACAAAAGAAGGAATTGGTAGTTTTGATTTCTCCTTTTGTCACCGTCTTCTAATGTTGTTTGCTACAGCGACTCTGAGGTGTTAGAAAGCTTCTTTATGTATGTCCTCATACGACAATTCTGCAGCAGACGATTTTGAACATATTTTGTCAAAATATAGAAAATCTCTATAATTGAATGGATAACCTATGACTAAAAGTGGAAAACATTGTGGCAAAAGGAGAAATTGCTCGTTTTGAGCAATTTCTTCTTTTGTCACTATGTTTTCAAAAAGCTGTCTGCTGCAGAGGCGTCAAAAAGCGTCTATCCGACGGAAAGGGTTAAGGTAGCTCATGAATATTCTCTGAGGATAGAGTATAGCTGAAAACATAACTTGGTGCATAAATTCCGAGGTATTGGACATTTTAGGATGATAATATACTATAGTATGAGTTAAGAGGCCAGGAAACACAGTCAATGATTTGCTTGTAGAAGAGATAAGGCATTGTCCCCTGATAATAAAGTGATATGGCTGATAACCCAATTTATTTAAACGTTTTCAAATCTTGTTTCCAATTTTGCTTATTATAGCAAATGACCACATCAGTTTAGTTTTGAAATTAACCTGATTCTGTGACTGAGGGACGCTCAATAAGCATGGCAATCACAGTCTGACCTTTGCTTGACCCTTAAGAGCGGGCAAAATGAGTCTGAACAATTGAATTCAATGCAACTCTTGAGCTTTAGCCGGTTTGGTGGCATTGGTTTCAAACCTTATATATTTTTATCTTGTTGTAAATTCAAGGTGTTGTTTACCCAGGGATCATGAATAAGTGAACTGTCGCCGTGATATAACTGAAATAATGTTGAAAGCGGCGTAAAACCCCAATAAATAAATAAAAAAATTCAAGGAGTTGTACCAATATAATCTTTCCTGTCCGCCATGATATGATCTTAGCTTGTGTAAGCAGCGTAAAACCCCAAAACAAAAACTGAAACTCACCATGTCCTGCTGAAATATGCAGGCTTTATATGAGCTTCTCCATGCGCAAAGGTACAAGTTGTAAACATTGCAGATCGAGGTCAGAGATTGTGTACGTTGTGAATAGATCTCTGTTTACTGGTCCCGATAAGATACCATTTGGTGATACATATTAACCCTTTCCCTCATGAATACGACAATTCTGCAGCAGACGACTTTGAACATATTTTATCAAAAAATAGAAAAATCTCTATAATTGAATTGATAACCTATGACAAAAAGTGGAAAACATTGTGACAAAAGGAGAAATTGCATGTTTTGTGCAATTTCTTCTTTTGTCACTATGTTTTCAAAAAGCCATCTGCTGCAGAGGCGTCAGAAAGCGTCTATATGAGGGAAAGAGTAAACCCACCCGCAGAAGCATTTTGGTACATCTGCAGCAGATGGCTTTTTGTGACAAAAGGAGGAATTACTCATTGCATAGTCTAATCAGGTTCTACACTGTTCATATATATTATTTACATAAGCTTGTTAGAAGCTTCTGTTAACTTGACAATGAGTCCATTCTGATAAGACGGAGCAGATGTACATGTATGTTGATCTGAAACTGTTCAGAAATGACACGGGCATCACTTCTACATTTGGAAACAATGTAGACCAAGATCAGCTGCTCAACTAGGTAGTGTTTGATGGGTAAGCAGAACTCCTGACTTGCTGGTGGCACGATAAATGGACCAGTAGTACTGGTAACTTATACAGGAATCACAATGATATAACCAGCACTGATATAACTCAAAAATTGATGAAAGCGGCATAAAACACTCTGCAAATGAGTTAGCTGGATTTGAAGGAGACAACTGTACACAAAATAACAACAATAGTGCATCAATAAATGGTGTAGATATCATATTAGGTAAACCGTTAACTTAAAGCACATTGACCTCGTGGCAATGAGGGATGGGAATATCAAGACAAATGCGTAGAAGAGTAGTAAATCCTGTATGTAAATATGTGTTCTACCTGTATGGGATAAACAACACGCCTCACTGCTTCCCAGATCAAAGAAAACTTAGTTGATTGTCATAACTTTTCTGAAGTAAAGTTACGCCTCAATGAGTTTTTTGTACCTCACACTTGATTGAACAAACAAAATGTATATATTAACCCTTTCAATGCTGAATTTTTAAAATGGACTTGTTCAGCTTTTGAATTTGGATGAGTCCATAGGTATTGATAGGAATTTCATGATAAAAATGTTGAAAATTGATTAGCCAACAGTATAGAGCCTGGTAAGATTGTGGAGGATGCGCTCGCTGCTCTGGGTCTATACTGGTGGCAAAGGCTTCACTATATCAGTGCCTACAGTTAATCCTTTCCTCCATACAACAAATCTGCAGCAGAAGACTTTGAAAACATCTGGGCAAAAATAGAAAAAGAAAATCTAAAAATGAAATTATATTTACTGAAAAGAGTTGAAAACAGTGGGAAAAGGTTAACGGTTTTGCATGTACAGACATTTTCTAATACCGGCAGTAGGCAACTTTTGAGTAGATGTTGTATGAAAAAGTGAACTGGTGTGAAAGGGTCATGAAACAAACAGGAGGGATATAACTGAAAATAGCCTTCAACTCGGCACAATCAATATTTCTACTTCAACCCATTACCCAGTGAATATGGCTTTTGACATTTGTAAGCATTGTTGCAAAAGGAGAAAATTCTCAAAAAACAGCACTTTTTCTTTTACTGACACTGTTTTCACTTCTGTATCCAAATTCATCTTGCAGTTTCCGAGATGTTACATTTGTATTCTTAATTGTTCCTTTTGCCACAATATATTAAACTCTATTAAATAATTACGCTTTTATTAATAGAGATTTCTCAAAAAACAGCACTTTTTCTTTTACCCACAATGTTTTCACTTCTGTATCCAAATTCCTCTTGCAGTTTCCGAGATGTTACATTTGTATTCTTAATTGTTCCTTTTGCCACAATATATTAAACTCTATTAAATAATTACGCTTTTATTAATAGAGATTTACCATAATGTTCTACCCAAGGTTTTTAAAGTCGTCTGCTGTAGATTTGTCATATATGTTCACATATATTGTAGGAGATTTGACCTTTCCAACATGCAGGCGCATCTGTGGCAGACAACTTTGAAAAGCTCAAGGCAAACATAATCATAAATAAAAGCCTAATTATTTAACCCTTTCCCTCATATAGACGCTTTCTGACGCCTCTGCAGCAGACAGCTTTTTGAAAACATAGTGTCAAAAGAAGAAATTGCACAAAACGTGCATTTTCTTCTTTTGCCACAATGTTTTCCACTTTTAGTCATAGGTTATCCATTCAATTATAGAGATTTTCTATTTTTTGACAAAATATGTTCAAAGTCGTCTGCTGCAGAATTGTCGTATGAGGGAAAGGGTTAATACATAGTTGAATACATTGTTGCAAAGGAGCAGTGATTAACTTTTTCAAATCTTATCAATTAATTTTTCTTCCTTTTTATTGTGGTTTTAACATAAAGATATTTTATGAAAGTTTTATTCAATATCGCTTGCTGAAGATTTGTTTTATGTCCTTGTGGGAAAGGGTTAAGCCATAGATATGTAAATGTATTTCAGGATACTGAATTCAACTTCTATTAGTTACTGTTTAGTAGTTACAATGAGACTTTTGTGTTGAATACTGAATGTCCTGAGTGGCTCACTTTATAACCCATTCCCACATACAACAAATCTTCAGCAGACAATTTTGAAAAGATAACGGCAAAGATACGGAAATTCTTTATAAATGAAGGTTTATATCTGGGTGAAGAAAATGAAAACATTGTGGCAAAAGGAGAAATTACTCGTTTTGAGCAATTTCTATTCTTGTCACAATATATTGAAAAAGTCGTCCGCTGCAGAGGCCTCATAAAGCATCTATGTGTGGGAAAGGCTTAATAGCAGTCAAACCCATTGTGGCATGGGTAAGAAGGAAGAAACCCATTCCGTGACCTACAGACGACGCATTTGCAGTATACAACATTTAAAAGAAAATGTGACAAAAGGAGAAATCAATCGTGCACAATTTGTATTATGTAGGAAAGCTTTAACCCTTTTCCTGATGTTGATGCTTTCTGACACCTGCACAGCAGACATCTTTAAATAAAAACCATTGTGGGAGAATTTGCTTGGTTCTTTACAATGTTTCAAATAAATGAAACTACTTTTGAATATGTTGTGGAAAAACTCGATTCAAAAATGTGGTTTCAAGACATTTTCAAAAGTATTGCCTAGATCTACTCAGTCGTCTGCTGCAGATTTGCTGTATGTGGGAAAGGGTTAAAGCAAATAAAATTATAAAAATTATCCTGACGAAAGCTGTTTTTAAAAAACACTGCATGCAATGCGAAAAAAGTGTTATAACTTTGTATACTTGTTTTGTCCTCTTTTCATTCTATGTTTCTAAAAATTGCTAGATGAGGGAAATGTCTGATTAAGTATTCTATACATGTGAATGTAGTATAGTATATGTATTTAAATTGAAGTTAAGATTTGTTTGCTTGAATGATCTTATCATACAGATATTTATTAATTAAATACTACCTCAAATATATATTTGTGAATATATACATGGATGATTTTTACATTTATAACGCAATACGATATATACAATTAATATCTATTTATAGCCTGGTATTGTGTTATATATAAAAGCTTTAGGTATACAATACCAGGGCTGCTTGAATGGTACAACTTTAATGGGCTATTTTAACACCCTTTACCAGATACAGGTATCTTCTGATGCAGCAGATGACTTTGGCAGTTTCCTACTTGCAGACATATTATTTCGATGCATCTGCAGCAGACGACGTTTTGAAGCTGTGATGGCAAAAAGAGAAATTGCACGATTTCTCCTTTTAACCAGAATGTTTTCATCTGTATTATTATACCTTCATTTACAGCGATTATCCACTTTTTTGCTTAACCCTTTCCCTCATACAACAATTCCGCAGCAGACGACTTTGAACATATTTTGTCAAAAAATAGAAAATCTCTTTAATTGAATGGATAACCTATGACTTAAAGTGGATAACATTGTGACAAAAGGAGAAATTGCTCAAAACAAGCAATTTCTTCTTTTGTCACTATGTTTTCAAAAAGCCGTCTGCTGCAGAGGCGTCAGAAAGTGTCTATATGAGGGAAAGGGTTAACTGTTTTCAGATCTACTTCATATTTATTGTAAGTGGGAAAGGATTAATCTAAATGCATAGTTTTGAGCTATTTCTCCTTTTCCTACAATATACGTGTACTCCATTTTGCAACTGCCACATTCCCTAAACAGTCCGTTTGCACCATTCCTGATGCTCTGGGTAAAAATCAATACTAACGCTAATGAATTTTACAAGTCTAGTCGGAATCCTATACAGTAATAAAGGATTATTTGCTGATACTAAATCGAGGGCTTGGCGTGAAACGGTTGTAACTAAAAACCTATTTTGAAAACCCTGGTTTAGGGGCAATTTTGACCCCTTTGTAAACAATGCAAATTTAGATGCCATTGCTCAGAACGAGCAATGGCACCTAAATTTCCATTGTTTACCAAGAAAAATGAGTTAACGCTTATAGAGACTTTATGGCGAGGTGATTAACATTGGTAAAAAAAATACCAATTTTAGTTACAACCGTTTCACGCCAAGCCCTCGAAATAATAACCCATTCCCACATACAACAAATATGACTCTGTAAAACATCAAGGAAAAAATATGGAAAATATCAATAAATCAGGGGCGTAGCTTTGCAATAATCAATGTGTAGGCCGTCTCGTGAGAAAATCAACATTGTGGACTCTGCGTAAAGTACTGACCCGGATCAGCCTAAGCATGCCGCACAGGCCTACCCGGTTAGAACCTTTTCGCCTCCTGTGGATTTTCTGTTTCAGGAATAACTACTCTATACATCTATCCCCCTAAAGACGGAATGTGTCGGCCTGATCAGTCTGCGCGGACAGCGCAGGCTGATCTGGTCGATACATTACGCAGATGTCTATCGCCGCAGCTGCATTTTGCGAAAAGATGTGTAGGCACGTGCCTACAGTGCCTAAAGGGAGCTACGCCCCTGTAAATGACAGAAGAATATTTTGCTGTAGATTTGTTGTTTGTGGGAAAGGGTATAGCTTCAATTAAATGATCATGCTTTGTCTAGGGAAGCACTTGTTATGGTCATAGAAGTGGACTTACCTGGGTATATTCTTTTTAAACCCTTTCCCACATACAACAAGTCTGCAGCTGACAGCTGTGAACAGATCTAGGCACAATTATGGCAAATGGCTATAAATATAAGTGTAATTACGTAATGGAGATAAAATGTTGTAGCAATATAGATGAAATTCCTTTTTTTTTACTTTTTTTCCCCCATACAACAAATCTGCTGCAGACGACTTTGAAAACATCTAGACAAAGTATGGAAAATCTCTATAAATTTAAATAAAACTATCGAAAAGTGTTGAAACATTGCGTCAAAATGTGTCTGTAGGTGGGAAAGGGTTAACCCTTACCCTCATATAGATGATTTCTGATGCCTCTGCAGCAGGCGGCTTTTTAAAAAAAAAAACGACAAAAGAAGAAATTGCTCATAACAAGCAATTTCTCCTTTTGCCACAATGTTTTCCCCTTTTAGTCACAGGCTATCCATTCAATTATACAGATTTTCCAATTTTTGTCGTCGATTGCAGAATTGTCGTATGAGGGAAAGAGTTAATTTCTCCTTTGGCATCAATGATGTCTCGGGTATTCTGTTACAGATGCATTGAAATGCAACTGCAGGGCGGAGAGGGTCATGTGACAGGGTCATGTGATCACTTATTTAGTCAGCGAAGTAGAGATACCTGGGTAAATGCTATTTTAAGCTGTGATATATTGTATTGATTTAATCATTGGACGCTGGATGGTATGACATCATTGATTATAACATCAAAAGTTGCCGATCATCGATTATCGCCTCTGTTCCTAATCTATCCAGTATCAAATGCTTAACCTTTTCCCACATACAACAATTGTGCAGCAGACGACTTTGAAAACTCTGGACAAAAATGTGCAAAACCTCCGTAAAACATTGTAGAAAAAGAAGAAATTGCTCATTATGAGGAAACATTTAGGGAAAAATATGTAAAATCTCAATAAATGAAGTATAATTATTGATAAGAATTGAAATCATGAGCATTTTCTTCTTTCAATAGAAAGTTTCCAAAAATAGACTGCTGCAGGTGCACTAAATTATGTTTTCATTGGGGTTTTGGTCAAGTGATGTCATACTTACCTATGTCCCACATACATGTACAACACATCTGCAGCAGATGACTTAAAGTCTTTTAAAAGATATTGGCTAAAACGTGACAAATCTTCTTAACCCTCTCCTTCATACGACGTTTCTGCAGCACTTTGAATTTATTTTGTCAATTAATGGAATATCTCTATAATTGAGTGGGTAACCTATACCTCAAAGTGGAAAACATTGTGACAGAGGGAGAAATTGCTTGTTTTGAGCAATTTCTTCTTTTGTCATTATGTTTTTAAAAGCCGTCTGCTGCAGAGGCGTCAGAAAGCGTCTATATGAGGGAAAGGGTAAATTAAACGAGAGTTGAATTATTAAAAAGAGGGGCAAAAGGAAAAATTGCTCATTATGAGCAGTTTCTTCTTTTACCACAATGCACTCAAAAGTCATCTGCTGCAGAGGGTTCAGATAGTATCTTTATTCGGGAAAGGGTTACTTGGCAACAAGACCCAAAATTGGTAGAAGTGGCTCATTGAGTACCCTGGCTGAATCAGCCAAAGATAAAGGGTAACTTCACATGTTCTAATATCCTTACTTTACAGACAACTCCTATGTTGTCGGTAGTCAGAAGAATCGTCTCGGTGAGCGGACTCCTTTGAGTTCACACAAGTTGATAACATAGGGTTTTCGGTTGAGTAATAACAGAGATATTGTGGGAAAAATGAGTAATTGACTCGCCCTTCTCTTGTCCTCTACTAGCTGAATGATTCACCGGGCACTGAGTCACTTGTTCCCCCAGGTAAATGAGTAAACTGTTGATGAAGCGGAATCTTGTTGTTGTTGTTGGACACTTACTCATCTGTCACCATTCACCTCATATGACATTTTAACCCCTTTCCCTCATACAACATTTCTGCAGCAGACGACTTTGGAACATATTTTGTCAAAAGATAGGTTATCCATTCACTAAAAGTGGAAAACATTGTGGCAAAAGGAGAAATTGCTCATTTTGAGCAATTTCTTCTTTTGTCACTATGTTTTCAAAAAGGTTAACCCTTTCTCACTTGCAGATGCATTTTGACGCATCTGCTGCAGACAAATTGTGAAAATATGATGACAAAAGGAGTAATTTCTCATAAATAGCTGTCACAATGTTTTCAACTTTATTCAATAATCATATTTTCTTTTAAAGAGATTTTCCAAATTTCTGTTGAGATGTTTACAAGACGTCCGCTGCAGATTTGTCGTATTTGGGAAAGGGCCATCCATGCGTTGTCTGCATTGATAAGATCTTGTCGATTGTTTGATGTTTCACACCACTTACATCAATGTACGACTGACTGGCTGGTGTCAGGATAAATGACCCAGTGGAACTGTTACCTTACCCGGGAAACGACGTGATATAAGTGAAAAATCGTTGAAAGCAGCGTAAATCACCCAACAAACAATAAATTCAGTAATGACACTTTCATCTGTGAAGATTTACGATATTGTTTATACATGTTTCCAAGGTCTTCTGCTGCCGACTTATTTAACCCTTTCCCTTATATAGACGCTTTCTGACGCCTCTGCAGCAGACGGCTTTTTGAAAACATAGTGACAAAAGAAGAAATTGCACAAAACGTGCAATTTCTCCTTTTGCCACAATGTTTTCCACTTTTTGTCATAGGTCATCCATTCAAATATGGAGATTTTCTATGTTTTGACAAAATACGTTCAAAGTCATCTGCTGCAGAATTGTCGTATGAGGGAAAGGGTTAAGTAGGAAAGGGATCGTTGACCCTTTCCCACATACAATAAATCTGCAGCAGAATATAGAAATTCTCTTCAAATGATTGCATGATTTTTTAATAGAGTTGAAATCATTATGAGCTCATGATGAGCAATTTCTCCTTTTGTCACAATGATTTCAAAAACCTTCTGCTGCAGATGCGTTAAAAAGTGTATATATGTGGGAAAGGGTTAAAAGAAAGAAGCTTGTTTTGTAGGAAATACATGTACATAGATTGCATCAGTCACATGAAGCAAAAACGGTCTGAAATAACAGAGCTATTGATACTTACATAGTTCCTGTAAATATTGCCTCTGCGGAACCCATAAAAGGAAAGAATATCCAATAAAAACCTTCCAATGGATGACATCATTGTCTGTCTGGAACATATCGTCTGGCGAGAAATATTTCCCATCAGCCGATAGAAGTTTGCATAATTATGTGGATAGGAGGCAACCTACATGTTCTAAAATCCGTTTCCCACATAAAGTAAGTCTGCAGTAGACGACATTGAAATGATTAAGTCAAAAATATAGAAAATGTTGATAAATGATAGATAGTATGATTATTGAATACAGTTGAAATCAATGTGGCAAATGGAGAAATTGCTCATTATGTGCAATTTCTTTATTTTGTAACAATGATTCTGTTGCAGAGGTGTCAGAAAGCGTATATATATGGGAAAGGGTTAACCATTTCCCTGATATAGATGCTTTCTGACACCTCTGCAGCAGACCGCTTTTTGAAAACTTAAGTGACAAAAGAAGAAAATGCTCAAAACAAGCAATTTCACCTTTTGACACAATGTTTTCCACTTATAGTCATAGGTTTTCCATTCAATTATAGAGATTTTCTATTTTTGACAAAATATATTCAAAGTCGTCTGGTGCAGAATTGTCGTATGAGGAAAAGGGTTAAAAGCTTTTTCCCACATGCAGATGCGGGGTTATTTTATCTCCAATCCCTATGTTGTTGGTACTCTCTGTGAGGCAATTCTTTTGAGTACCCATGATATAGGGTTCAGATGAGTAATTATGAGATCATTAATCGAGGGCTTGGCGTGAAACGGTTGTAACTAAAAACCTATTTTGAAAACCTTGATTTAGGGGCAATTTTGACGCCTTTGTAAACCATACAAATTTAGGTGCCATTGCTCGTTCTTACAAAGAAAAATGATTTAAGGCTTTTAAAGACTTTTATGGTGAGGTGATTAACCTTGGTAAAAAAAACAAATTTTAGTTACAACCGTTTCACGCCAAGCCCTCAAATATTTTTCAGTGTGTGGCAAATACCAGTTAACCCCCTTTTCCAACATAACGACTTCGAAAACATCAGGTTAAAAATTAGGTTAACCTCGATGAAAACATTTTGGTGAAAACGAGAAATTGAGCAAATTTTCCGTTTGCCACACTGTTTCCAAAAGTTGTCTGTTGCAGATGCGACATAAAGCGTCTGTATTTGGAAAAGGGTTAACTGACTCGCTTTATCTAAAGCTTTTACTGGAAATCCATTCAACTATTGATTCGTTACGCCAGCGTTATTGCATAAGACATCTATGGAGAGAAATAAATCCAGGAAAGCATTTGAATTTTCTTTTATGGCATTTTTTTGGTACGGGCATGTCATGCAATAAGTAGCGGCTGCATTGGAGGACTTTTGAATACATTATGGCAATAGGAGAAATTGTTTTTCCATTTGCCTTGATGTTTTTAAGGTCTTTTGCTGTACAATTGTTTTATGCAGGAAAGTGTTAACCATTTAATGTAACAGAAATAACTAGTACCAATTCCAGAAGTTATCTTCTCAAAATACTTTCTAAGATTTATGTTTCACTAAATGGTTATTTTTAAGAAGATCCTTATTAAGCCTTTCCCACTTGAAGACACATTTTGACGCATCCGCTTCTGCAGCACCGTTTGAAAACATTGTGGTAAACAGAGTATTATGATCAGTTTACCTTTTGCCATAATGCTTTCAAATCTATTAAATATTTGTGTCTAGATGTTTTCAAAGTCATGAAGTGTAGATATTTTGTACGTTGGAAAATGCAGACTGATTGCATTTTTGTCTGATAGTTGAATATAGTAGGAAAGTAGGAGAAGCTCTATGTTGTCTGCTACAGAACCACCTGCTTTGAGAATGTCAGAGAAGAAACTGGTTACATTTGAAACATTGGCTGTATCATTTTGATATACAGTTAAACCCTTTTAGACACATTTTGATGCATCTACAGCAGACGAGTTCTGAAAACATGATGGCAAAAGGAGAAATTGATCATGATGAGCAATTTCTCCTTTTGCCACAATGTTTTCAACTCTATTCTGTGGTATAACCTTCATTTATAAAGATGTTCGCCTATATGTTTTTAAAGTCATCTGCTGCAATTTTTCTGTAATTGGGAAAGGGTTGAAACATTGTTGGGGAAGGAAGAAAATACTCAATGTGAACTGCAAAGGCATCAAAATTAATTTATGCCAGGAAAAGGGTTACCTTTCTTTCAGTTTGACAACACATGGCTTAACTGATTCACATTTTTATTTACTTTCAGGGAAATATGATGTCAAGAATGACTATCCGGAACCCAATGATGGGATAGGAAATTGAAATGTACCAACTATTGACTGAAATAGACAGTTTTAATTAAATGATGAAGAAATACATACAATACAATGCGGCTCAGTATGCTTCAACACCAGTAGAGGTTGGGTCAAGGCCGAATTCAGTGAACACTGAAAGACCACAAGATGACTGCAGCAGTCTCGTCCTTGACCTTTCAGGGAAGCATGGCATTTCAGCAGTTTCTCTGGCAACCAGGCAGAAGTGGAACAGAGAGCAGGATTCGGCGCTGGATTTGTCAAATGCTGGTCTTCATATGGTGTGTCCCACAGACATTTATTTTTTTCTGAAATTCCATTTTCAGCTGTTTTCTGCCTGCCTATCCCTTTCCCTCATATAGACGCTTTCTGACGCCTCTGCGGTTATTTGAAAACATAGTGACAAAAGAAATTTTTTCTTAAACAAGCAATTTCTCCTTTTGCCACAATGTTTTCCACTTTTAATCATAAGTTATCCATTCAATTAAAGAGATTTTCGTATGAGGGAAAGGGCTATACTTGAAATTATAAAGTCATAGGTTGATAAACCATTTCCAGCATACAACTTTTCAAAATATTGTGATAAAAGGAAAATTATGAGCATTTTATCCTTTTGCCACAATGTTTTCAACTTCATTCCATTGTTGTTCTATCATTATAGAGAGCTACCATAATGTTTACTAAATGTTTTAACAGTCTTCTGCTGCAGATTGTAGTATGTGGGAAAGGGTGAAGCTCCCCTCCTTCCCTATATACACTAAAAAATGCATTATTTTGAAAACATCTAAGCAAAAAGAACCTCACAATAAAGATTTTGTCATTGGATAGAGTTAAAAACATGGTGGCAAGTGGAGAAATTTCTCATTAAGAGCAATTTCTTATTTTGCCACAATGTTATCCAAACTTATCTGCTGCAGAGGTGTCATTATGCATTTGCAAGTGGGACAGGGTTAAATGCACATATCGAGGGCTTGGCGTGAAACAGTTGTATCTAAAATTGGTATTTTTTTACCAAGGTTAATCACCTTGCCATAAAGTCTTTATAAGCATTAATTCATTTTTCTTGGTAAACAATGGAAATTTAGGTGCCATTGCTCGTTCTGAGCAATGGCACCTAAATTTGCATTGTTTACAAAGGGGTCAAAATTGCCCCTAAACCAGGGTTTTCAAAATAGGTTTTTAGTTACAACTGTTTCACACCAAGCCCTCGATATGTTTTCTGCTCACATTGAAAGAGGACAGTAGATTGCGATTTGGGAGGTAGAAGGGAAGCCTGATCTTGGTAGTCCTACATGTAGAGTATATCGAGGGCTTGGCGTGAAACAGTTGTATCTAAAATTGGTATTTTTTTACCAAGGTTAATCACCTCGCCATAAAGTCTTTATAAGAGTTAAATCACTTTTCTTGGTAAACAATGTAAATTTAGGTGCCATTGCTCGTTCTGAGCAATGGCACCTAAATTTGCATTGTTTACAAAAGGGTCAAAATTGCCCCTAAACCAGGGTTTTCAAAATAGGTTTTAAGTTACAACCGTTTCACGCCAAGCCCTCGATATATGAGCCGTTCCATGAGAAAACCAACATTGTTGACTCTGCGTAAAGTATCGTCCCGGACCAGCCTAAGCATGCCACGCAGGCTAACCCGGACAGGCACTTTTCGCCTTCTGTGGATTTTCTGTTTCAGGAATCATTACTCTATACCTCTATTCCCCTGAGACGGAATGTGTCGGCCCGGATTAGCCTGCTGGGACTGCGCAGGCTGATCTGGTTCGATACATTACGCAGATCCAATAATGTTGGTTTTCTCGTGGAACGGCTCATATATATATCTATATTGTATACAAGTGTGTAGAAGATAAATCTTATCCATTATATGCAATGAGTTGGGAGATATCTAGGTCAAGTGATTGACAATGATAAACACTTTGTATTGACACTTAAAGATCCCCTTCCACATACAACAAATCTACAGCAGACGACTTGAGAACATATTGGCAAAAACATGAAAATAAACCTTAAATAAAGGTTTAATTATTAAATACAGTTGAAAACATTGTGGCAAACAGAGAAATTACTTGTTTGAGCAATTTCTTCTTTTGTTATGTTTTCAAAAGTCGTCTGCTGCAGAGGCGTTAGAAAGAGCCTGTATGAGGTAAAGGTTTACACATCCCTATTTCCACGTACAACAAATCTGTAGTAGATCATTTTGAAAGCATCTTTGCGAAAAACAAGGAAATGAATAATTTTTGAAAAATAGTTGAAAACATTTTGACAAATGGAGAATCGATCGTAAAGAGTAAATCCTTCTTGATTTAAAAAGTTATATCTGCTACAGATGCGTTAAAATGCGTCTGAATGATTTAATTAATCCATTCCCACATACAGACGCTTTCTGACGCCCCTACAAGAGAAAACTTTTGAAAACATTATGGCAAAATGAGAAATTTCTCATAATGAGCAATTTCTCCTTTTGCCACAATGTTTTCAACTATGTTCAATTATCATACCTTCATTTTTACAGTGATTATTCATATTTTTGAAAAAAAAAATTAAAATCGTCTGCTGCCGATTTGCTGTATGTGGGAGAGGGCTAAAGGTTCAATCTATAGTACATGACTAAAGTTGTATCACTTGTAAACATCGTACATGGATATATCAATAACAAGGACAGCCTTCAGATTAACCCTTTCTCTCATACGACGCAAAAGGAGAAATTGCTCGTTTGCCTCTGCAGCAGTACAGCTTTTTGAAAACATAGTGACAAAAGAAGAAATTGCTCAAAACGAGCAATTTCTCCTTTTGCCACAATGTTTTCCACTTTTAGTCATAGGTTATCCATTCAATTATAGAGATTTTCCATTTTTTGACAAAATATGAAAATGCGCTTGCAAGTGGGAAGGGGTTTAATATTTGCAATGTACAATATTTTTAGCATTGTCTTCGAGGATGGAAAAAGATAAACCCTGAAAACCTAAAAATTTAACATATGATTTATCTGTAATAGTTTTAACCCTTTCCCTCATATAGACGCTTTCTGAAAACATAGTGACAAAAGAAGAAATTGCACAAAACGTGCAATTTCTCCTTTTTGCCACAATGTTTTCTACTTTTGGTCATAGGTTATCCGTTCAATTGTGGAGATTTTCTATGTTTTGACAAAATACGTTCAAAGTAGTCTGCTGCAGAATTGTCGTATGAGGGAAAGGGTTAAACAAAGTTGAAAACATTCTGGAAGAGGAAGAAATTGTACATTGTTCCATAATTTTTTTTTGTTGCAGAGGCATGAAAAGTAATCTGTATTGGGTGAATTGGTTATCTGTGATTTATGTTATGGTATATATGGTAAAAAGATAAGATAAACCCACTCTTCAACTTTTTCTCAGTGTCACGATAACAAAGGCAGAAAACTGCAGACGCTGTCTGATGCATCTTTTTGAAACATTGTTGCAAAAGGAGAAATTTATCATTATAAGCAATTTCTCCTTTTTCCACAATGTTTTCATTTATGAAGAGTAACCATATTTGTACAAAAGGTTTAACCCTTTCCCTCATATAGACGCTTTCTGACACCCCTGCAGCAGGCAGCTTTTGGAAAAATGCCGACAAAAGAAGAAATTGCTCAAAACAAGCAATTTCTCCTTTTCCGACAATATTTTTCCCCTCTTTTCAGTAATTATACCTACATTTATAGAGTTTTTCCATGCTTTTCCCAAGATACTTTCTCCAGAGTAGGCTAATGATTTCCTAAAACATTTGATTTTTGGATGCAATTATATATTTTTTCACAATGTTTTCAAGTTGTCTGCTGCAAACTTGTCGGAATGTGCCTGCAAGTGGGCAAGAATTAAGGTTGATAATTATTGATAGTCTTCGTATGTGCACGCAGATCAGTTACGAACAAGATATGGTTATTCAACTACTTAACCCTTTCCCTCATATAGACGCTTTCTGATGCAGCCTCTGCAGCAGGTGGATTTTTGAAAACATAGTGTCAAAAGAAGAAATTGCTCAAAACGAGCAATTTCTCCTTTTGCCACAATGTTTTCCACTTTTAGTCATAGGTTATCCATTCAATTATAGAGATATTCTATTTTTTGACAAAATTCGTTCAAAATCGTCTGCTGCAGAATTGTCGTATACCCTTTCCCACATACAACAAATCTGCTGCAGGCAACTTTGAAAGCATTTACATGTAGTCAAAACTGTCGAAATACTCTATAAATGAAAGAATTATTATTGAAAAAAGTTGAAATCATAGTGATTGCTCAAATTTGAAAACGTTGTGGCAAAAGGAGAGAAACTGCAAGTCATTTTTTTCAAAAGTTGTCGGCTGCAGAGGCGTCCAAACACATCTGTATGTGGAAAACGGTAAATAATCATATCTAATATCTCACACCACTTGTTATGCCATCTATCTTCAGGTAATATTTCAGGACTTTAGTATAACCCTTTTCCATTGCAGAAAAAAACTTTTTAGAAAACATTGTGGGAAAAGGGAAAATTGCTCATGTTGAGCAGTGATGTTAAACAAGGAAATTAAAGAACTATTAAAGCATATTTGTTTTGCAAGCAACCATTGATGTCTGAATCTCAACAAACATGCATATGCATGATTCTATTATGCATTGAATATTTAATACCTTTACTTAAGGGAGGAGACAGCCAAGCAGAGGCCCTAGACTTATCCAAACCGAGCTTTTCCAGGACAGATGCCATCAGCAGGTTGCCTTTCCCCACCTCCATAGGTATGCACCAATTAGGTCCAACGTTGTCACAAGCTCCGCCTACCAGCAATGTGACAAGACCTCTGCCTGGCCAATACAGCCTGCTGCAAGCAGCTCTAAACTCAACCCAGCCAAGTACAGCGGTGCAACCATCTTTTACGGACACAGCTAGTCTCGATTCAAGAGCAAGAATGATTGCAGGTAATTAAACTTTATAATGATTACCATCCTTTGTTTACAGTTTTAAAGGGTTTGTAAGTCGATCACTACAAAATTGTGAATTATGGGAAAATGGAAGCATAGAGGTAAACATGTTGTGAAGAATAGCTCCTTTTCCCACCACAGCTTCTAAAGTTACAATAATCTACATGTATACGGTTAATGCCTGCAGACGCATTTTGACGGAAAAAAATGCAGACGACTTTTGAAAACATTGTGGCCAAAGGTGAAATTGCTCATGATGAGCAATTTCTCCTTTGGCGACAATGTTTTTAACTTTATTTATTTAACTTTATTTTCTTTCATGGAGAGTTTTCAGGTTTTTGCTTCAATGTTTTCAAAGTCATCTGCTGCAGATTTGTTGTATGTGGGAAAGGGTTAAGAGGCTCAGGAGTTCAACTCTCTTATATATTTTTTGTCTTCTTCAGTGATTTCTCATTAATTATTAGTTTTATCTGATTTATTTCACATCAATTGCAAAACAAGATAATTTGAACAGGATTTGAACCCAGGACCTTTTGTACGAGAGGCCGACTTTCTACTACTGTACATGGTTCTCATTTATAATTATGAATTGCAAGGAATGATATCATTATTCAAAATGTTAACCCTTTCCCACATACAACTTATCTGCAGCAGAAGACTTCGGAAAGATATGTGGACATTTGTAGACAATCTCTATGAATTCATGTTTGTCATTGTATAGAGATGAAAAGATGTGGCAAAAGGAAAAATCTCTGTTCGCAACAATGTTTTCAAAAGTTGTCTGCTGCTGAGGCATCAGAAAGTGTATGTATGTGGAAAAGGGTTCAACATTTGAACATTATTCTTGAGAATAATCACTTGAAATTGCTCAATTTCTCCTTTTGCCACAATGTTTTCAACTCTATTCAATACTTATTAAGTTATAATTTCACTAATAGATATTTTAGATTTTTTATATCTTTTGGTTCTTTTTGTATGCGGCAATGTATTTCTGGTCAGTCTAAAACTTTCTATATTTCCTGTTTCAGCCCTTGCAGCGTTTGAGGTTTCTAGAGGTATAAAACCGTTTACAAGTGTAGGGCCTCGTCCATTTGGTTTATCAATGCCGCCAGTGACAGTTATACAGGGAGTTCACAAACCTATTGCTATAACAGCGCCACAACCTCATGTATCCCATGCAGTATCCAAGAGTCAAACCTCCAGCCATACAACAATGAGTGTGAGCAACTCTCGTCAGCAGTTTGGCGACGATAATGGTGTGAGAAAGTTGCAGTATACATCCGGTAATCATAGACAAGGACCTGTATCTGACAAGTTGCTGCTTCAAGAAAGTTACAAGAGAGATTTCGACAGATACGTGTTGCAGACACAGAAGGCTTCCAAGCATGTCATTAACAAAGCAAAATCACATCAGCTGGATGCTACGGACGGTTTCAAATGTTTACAGTGTGGCAAGTTTTACAAAACGAAAGCAGCGTTGAAGTTACATGCTACTGTCCACAAGACATTGGAGGAACGCCAGTATGAATGTCCAATGTGTAAACGCAGGTTTCTGCATAGGCATCATCTTGTTGTACATCAGCGGAAACACAGTGGTGAGAAACCGTACAAGTGTGATGCATGCGGAAAATCTTTCATGGCCATCTTCCTGCTCCATAAACATTTGCGTAAGCATGTCCGAGAGACCGGACCAAATTGTCAGATTTCTTCGGATCAACTTGTGCAGTTAAGTGTAAAAAAAGACACTGTAGACGTTTCAGGGTTGGACAAAATTTCAATCTCGAAACCAAATGTTATAAAAGATACAGTGCGTTCTTCTGCCAATAAACAACTAGTGATATTTAACGAAGATAGGGTTTTACCCCTAAATGATGCTGAAAAACTCTCTCAATTACACGAGTTAACAAATCTAGAGTTACTTAAGAATAAAAAAATATTTGAAGACCTAAAGGCTAAGAAACTTGGAATTGAAGTAATTGATTTGTCATCAGATGAATTGAGTAGTTCCTATGGCTCAGGGAATGCTAAGGACTTGGCTTTTAAAGCTTCCATTAACTCAGATTCATCCATTATTGAAGACATGAATTCTAATTCTCAGGGAACTTGTCAAAAAGGCAAAATTAAAAGTCAAGACTTTAATTCTAGACATGACAAAGATACTTCATTCAAAACTGATTTAACAATAAATAGTAATCCAGATATTCATCAAAATGACGATTTAAATATCGATGTATATTCAAGTGATTCCACGCCAAAAAAGATAATTACCTCTGAATCCATTGAGGAAAATGCTGATATCGTAAATCCATTTCCTATTTACACCTCTGATGAAGAAGTGGAACTTGACTTTGAAACCGGTGAACTAAAAGTTGTTTCTAAAATAACATCAGATAGTGGTAACGAGGATGCAGATTGTAAATACACAGATAATGTGGGTAAAACAAGAATGCCATGTGATGGTCTCAAAAACGGTGATAGAAACACAAATTATGTGGATAAAGATATTATATTAAGTGATGGTGTCAACGATTGTTGTATTATTTCTGATATTGGTAGTTTTTCCGAGAAATGTGCTGGAGAAAAACAAAAAGAAACAATTGACAAAGAATGTGTAAAAGATCTGTTGAATGGGTCTGTCAATTTATCAAATGTTCAAAGCAGTCAAATTGATCACGATAATTTTGTAAGATGTCATAAAGATTCAATACAGGCATCTGAGAATAAACAAAATGACGATTTGGTAGTGAATAGTGTCAAAAGTTTGGAAGAATCACAAAATGTTTTTTCAAGGCCAGACAGAAATATTTTTGAGGATGTTGGTAATGAATTAAATTGTATGGATAAAGTTTCAAGTCAACAGGATAGTTTTAGGAAGCAAGACATTGAAACAGAAACAAAACTTTCTCAATCACAGACAGAAACACAACATGTGCTTAACTCAATAATCAGTGAGGTTGAGAAATCAATAAAGGATAATAATACAGATTCATCCAAAACGCATTCTATTCATAATGTTGATTTTGAAATGAAGACAAAAATGAGTAAAATTTGTAGGAGAAAGGTTCGGAGAGAGAAGTGTGAAGTATGTTCACGAACATTCCATTCCAATCATCACCTGATTTTACACATGGCTGTTCACAAGAAAAACCAAATGCTTCAGTCACTCAAGAAAGCAAAAGCTCAGCAAATGAAATTAATGGGCTACCAGCAACAAAAAACAAATGTGGTTTGTCACATCTGTAAAAAACTTTTCAAGTTTCAGAAAAGTCTAAATTCTCATATGAGGGTTCATAGTGAAAAAATGGCAAAGCAAAAATTAATAAGTAAAGCATTTCGAAGCTTCATGCTGGAAGCTGTTCCATCATCAAAGATCAGTGAGAGAACATCAACCGAATCTCTGTCAGTGTTAGAGAGCATTGAATCATCACTGAAATATGATGCCAATAAAACTACTGTGAGTGACACACAGGCAAACTCATACGACGAATCTCGTGTAGATTGTATCGAATATTTAGATCGGTACAGCAAAAATGACAGGTTGGACGATCCACCAATCAAAGTCATCATTGGTAAAGACAATATCAAACGTTATCTCTGCCATGCTTGTGATAACACCTACACAACCAAACAGAAGCTGAGAATGCACGCTCTGATACACAAGGACAATTGTTTCTTATGTGACATCTGTGGTAAATCCTTCTTTAGACTATTAACTTTGGAAAAACACATCGCTACTCATAAACTGCCGAGACCCCATGTTTGCTCCATTTGCAAAAAATCATTCATCCACCGGAGTAGTCTAATGCGACACAGAGTCATGCACGATAAACCAAATGCACCCAGTATCAAACAGCAGGTTGAAGATATCAGTTTTGAATTGAAAATGTTGGATACGTACACAATGTTAAGACAAGAAAGACTACAAAAAATGCAAAGTTCAAACTTGAACGAGGTTAATGGAGATTCAGTCAATTCCATGCAGCACAAAGACACAAAGAGTGACACTGAAGTTAAGAGTGATATTTTAGATTTAACGGTTCGAATTAAAACAGACGATGTTAGCTTACCGCCAGTTCTCTCTCCTGCTAACACCCCAAACAGAATCCAGCAGAATCCATTCCATTTAAGTCCTCCTGTTATAACTGGTGAAACTTGCAATAGTGATCAAGGTGACAAACAGGAATCTGATAACATCCCGAGTGTGAAACAGGAACCAGATAACATTCTGAGTGTGAAACAGGAACCAATGGATGTTACAGTAAAGGATGAAAGTACTGTCGGTAGTCAGCAGGCCAATAATAAGAGCTTTGAATCCAGGAAAAAGAGAACTTCGGATGAAATGAACCAACCCAAAGATGTTATCCCTGATACATTCCATAAAAAGTCACGCAAGACTCGTGTTTATCAAACATCATGTCGGGTTTGCAAGGAAAAGTTTCCAAATGTAATGACATTGAAATCGCACATGTCTGTGCACAATATGGTGGAGACTCATCTGTATGAGTGTAACGTATGTCACCATCGCTTCACACAAAGTTGTAGCTTATTGAGACATTTAAAGACGAGCTGTCAGGAGAACCGACTAAAATGTCTGCCCTGTGGGAAAACGTTTCACCAGAAACATAGTTATGAACAGCACATGAAACTTCATAATGGAATACCGCCGAATCTGGATGGAAGTTTTTATGATAAACGTAAAGATGAGGTGGAGGGAATTCAGGTGAAAGAGGAGCGAGAAAGTGATATCGAAAACAATAACACAAAGAATATCGTTGTATCTCAAAATCCTGTTAAGGAAGAACCAGTGTGTCAGGAAACCCTGAAATCAGACATGATACCTTTCGAAACGGGCTCTGTAAAAATGGAGGTTATGCCGTGTCCGAGTGTGCAAATGAATACAGGTGTGAAATCTGGGCCCTCTGGTGTTGTCAGTACCAACTATGACTCTGATGATTCAGATGCAAAAACGTTCCTGTACTCAGAGGGGCGAGGTCGGATAAAAGACTTAGCAGACTTTTCCGATTCAGAAGACATTCCGGCCAAATCTGATACAAAGCCAATAGCCCCAAGACCACAATCTGTGGAATCTGGATCAAGCTCAGGTATAATGACACTAAATTTACTAAGTGCTGTGTGTAGTGACATCAGAAATGCTGAAAAAGAAGAAGAAACCAGAAGAAGAGAAATTGAGGAGAGACAGAAAGAGCTAGAGACTATCGAAATCCTTGCAAATTTGAAACGCGGGTGCATGCAAAGAAATCCTTCTGTGTCATCTAATAGTAGCCAAGAGGTACAAAGTAGTACTTTTTTGCATGAAAAAGCTGTTTCAAGTTCGTTTGAATCTAACAATGCCATACAATCGATAGTTCCTAGTCAGATAACAGCATCTGGACACTCGGGTAGAAGTTTTAATAGTGAATCTAAGGATCCTGGAATATCAAGTAAAGTTTTAGACATGAATCTTTTGTCTATGAATAAAAATGAAGCAAAAAACATTCTTAATATCCCTCAGATTCCGACGGTAGTGTTTGAAATTGCGGCGGAGGCTGAAAGACTTCGACAAGAAAGGTTGGCTAAAATGTGTCAAGGAGATGGGAAAAACAATACCACAAGACTATATAAAGAGGATATCAAACCTGTGGAATTTAACTCCCAAGCTCATTTCCTTCAAGGTCTTTCACAGATGACTTTACATGACCGACTGTCATTGCTCATGAAGGCTCAATTTCCTCCGTCATCTATCGCTGCCCAGGTGTCTACCCACCAAGCCCTGCAATATCCACTGCCTCCATCAGCTTATTCTAATATTTCATCAACACCGGTTACCACATATACTCTGACACGCCCACAATCTGTGCCCACCGTGTCATCATGTCAACCCCCAGCTAAAAACAATGTAAAGTTAGCCCCACAAGTGATGCCACAAGATTTATCAATGAAGAGACATTCAATTTCCATTACGTCAACTTCACTGTCGCCATTGGCATCGCCATCATCATCATCCCCTTCAACTGTTAGCTCTTTGGGTACCAGGCCTTCAAAGGTTACAGAGACTGGTTCCTGTGTTCCACCGTTAGTTAATGTGTTTCATTGTGAATTGTGTGGTAAATGCATCTACAACCAAATTGAATTCCAGCTACATCTGCAAGAACATTTGCATGCTTTTCAAATGCAAGGTCACAGTCTGATGGCTCACCATGGAAGTCCAGGTCAGAGGTCATGGATCCTTGATAGAGCACAGAGTAAGTTTGGTTATTTGCCTGTTTTACTGTAAAACGTAATCTATCCTTTTACCTCAAACAAGTAATCTCAAGCAGACAATTGTGAAAACATTTAGTTAAAAATATGGAAACTCTGTATAAATAAAATAATTTTTTTAAGTAAAGTTAAAAACAGTGTAGCAAAAAGTTAAATTGCTCATTATTAGCAATTTCTCCTTTTGCCACAATGTTTTCAAAAGCAGTCTTCTGCAGAGGTGTCATAAAGTATCTGTTTGTGGGAAAGGGTTATATTATTTTGAGGGTTATCTGGTAGTAAAAAAAAGTAGCATGTGGACAAAATAAATTGATGATTTTCATACAAAGTTGAAACATTGTGGATTAAAGAGAAATGCCTTGTTTTTAGAAATTCTCCTTTTCCCAATTTGTTTCAGTTTTCATCTTTTGCAGTGGCATATAAATTGCCTATATTAGGTTAAGATTGGGAAGTTTGAAAATATTTCAGCATTTTATCTCTTTTACAACAAATCTGTAGCAGGCGATTTTAATGTGGGAAAATTATGGGAATTTCTCTAAAAGAGAGTACAGTTTTAGAAAAGAGTAGAAAACTTTGTGGGAAAAGATACAAGCATGTTCTTCTTTAGTTACAATATTTTAAAAAGTCTTATTCATCAATATGCATCTGCTAGTGGGTAAGGGTTACACTGTTTTTTATTAAGTCAAAGATAATGAAAGTTTCCAAATAGAAGAGTCTGTGAAACATTGAGGCAAAAGGTGGAATTGCTCATGACGAGCAATTTTTCCTTTGGCAACAATGTTTTCAACTTTATTTAACAATTAAGCTATCTTTTATGGAGAATTTTCAGGTTTTTGTCACTGTATTCAAAGTAGTCTGCTTCAGAAAGAAAGCGTCTATATGAGGTAAAGGGTTAAGGGGCATTTTTCATGTTCTAATATCTTTATTATTCGACACTCAAACCAGTAAGACAATTCTTTTCAGCACTCACAACATAGGGTTTGATTGAGTAATGATAAGAGATATTGTGGGAAAAAGACCAGTTTACTCTCCCTTATCTAGTTTTCTGCCAGATACTTACTCAAATATAATGGTTGACTGATCACTGCCTCATCTTAGATCTTCTATGTTAATATCTTATAAGGTAAATTGTAAAAATAAATCCACAAACAGAAGCTTTCTGATGACTTTGCTCCGGAGATTTTTGAAAATATGGCGACAAACACACCTTTTTCCACATACAAACAGTTTCTGACGACTTTGCAGTAGACAACTTTTGAAAGCATCGGGCAAAAGGATAAATTGCTCATTATTAGCAATTTCTAATTTTTCCATAATGTTTTTAACTCGTTTTAATAATCATCCTTGCATTTATAGAGAATTTTCACATTTTTGCCTAGACATTTTTCTGTTATCTGCGATAAATTTGTCATATGTGGGAAAGGGTTAATATAGACACTTTCTGACGCCTCTGCAGCAGACGGCTTTTTGAAAACATAGTGACAAAAGAAGAAATTGCTCAAAACGAGCAATTTCTCCTTTTGCCACAATGTTATCCACTTTTAGTCATAGGTTATCCATTCAATTATAGAGGTTTTCTATTTTTGACAAAATATGTTCAAAGTCGTCTGCTGCAGAATTGTCGTATGAGGGAAAGGGTTAAAGCAGACGGCGTTTTGAAAACATAGTGACAAAAGAAGAAATTGCACAGAACGTGCAATTTCTCCTTTGGTCACAATGTTTTCCACTTTTAGTCATAGGTTATCCATCTGACAAAAATGTTATCCATCTGACAAAATACGTTCAAAGTCGTCTGCTGCAGAATTGTCGTATGAGGGAAAGGGTTAATAATCATCCTTTCATTTATAGAGATTTTTCACATTTTTGCCTAGACATTTTCTGTTATCTGCGGTAAATTTGTCATATCGAGGGCTTGGTGTGAAACAGTTGTAACTAAAAACCTATTTTGAAAACCCTGGTTTAGGGGCAATTTTGACCCCTTTGTAAACAATGCAAATTTAGATGCCATTGCTCAGAACGAGCAATGGCACCTAAATTTCCATTGTTTACCAAGAAAATTGATTTAACGCTTTAATATAAAGACTTTATGGCAAGGTGATTAACTTTGGTAACAAAATACCAATTTTAGTTACAACCATTTCACGCCAAGCCCTCGATATGTGTGAAAGGGTGGACAACATACAATTTTACAAGTCTTTTTGAGTATTCTTTCGTTCTAGAAATATGTTTTCCCTTGACTTTTGAGTATTCTTTCGTTCTAGAAATATGTTTTCCCTTGACTTTTGAGTATTCTTTCGTTCTAGAAACATGTTTTCCCTTCACTTTTGAGTATTCTTTCGTTCTAGAAATATGTTTCCCCTTGACTTTTGAGTATTCTTTCGTTCTAGAAATATGTTTTCCCTTGACTTTTGAGTATTCTTTCGTTCTAGAAATATGTTTTCCCTTGACTTTTGAGTATTCTTTCGTTCTAGAAATATGTTTTCCCTTGACTTTTGAGTATTCTTTCGTTCTAGAAATATGTTTTCCCTTGACTTTTGAGTATTCTTTCATTCTAGAAATATGTTTTCCCTTGACTTTTGAGTATTCTTTCATTCTAGAAATATGTTTTCCCTTGACTTTTGAGTATTCTTTCATTCTAGAAATATGTTTTCCCTTGACTTTTGAGTATTCTTTCGTTCTAGAAATATGTTTTCCCTTGACTTTTGAGTATTCTTTCATTCTAGAAATATGTTTTCCCTTGACTTTTGAGTATTCTTTCATTCTAGAAATATGTTTTCCCTTGACTTTTGAGTATTCTTTCAATCTAGAAATATGTTTTCCCTTGACTTTTGAGTATTCTTTCATTGTTTTCCCTTCTCAGATCTCGCCGCATCAGATGCACTAAATCACCAAAGGGAAAATGTATCTAAAACCATTCCACATACAGGAAGCAGCACCCCACCCTCAACTTTAGACCTAACCTTGAAAAAAGCAGTCACTTCAGACGGAATGTCGCAGGAGGTTTTTTCACCGATGACGACAAGTAGCGATTTTAGCAATGACACCATTCCATCTCCGTCGACACCGTCGTCCACGTCCGCCGCGATGAATTTGGATGTTTTGAGGAAAGAATTGCGGAATAAGATTTACGCTCGAAGAAAGTCTCAGGGCCTCGAAGATTTGACGGTGGAATTCAAAGCTCCTGAACCAACAGAGGTATAATTTGTGAACTTACGTGATTTTCTCACCTGCAAATGCATTTTGACTCATGAGCAGCAGGCTACTTTTGCCATAATGTTTTAGATTTTATCCAATGATTGAACTTTCAATTTTTAAGAAATGTTTCGATATTTTTGCTTTCCGGTATATGTTTTAACTTTTTCCCTCGTACGACAGTTCTGCAGCAGCGACTTTGATCATATTTTGTCAAAAAATAGATAATCTCTATAATTGAATGGTTTACCTATGACTAAAAGTGGAAAACATTTTGTCAAAAGGAGTAATTGCTGGTTTTGAGCAATTCCTTCTTTTGTCACTATGTTTTCAAAAGGCTGTCTGCTGCAGAGGCGTCAAAAAGTGTCTATATGAGGGAAAGGGTTAATGAAAGGAGTCTGTTGCAGATTTGTTGTATTGGGGAAGGGGTAATCAAATAAGTTTTCTTTTATTCTGACACTTTGTAAGCCTCTTTATTAAAATGATTACTACTAAAACTTAGTTGGAGAAAAAGAAAACAGATTTATGTCATGCTGATTTCTACGGCAGCTCTTAAGGGACTCGCACATTTTTATAAATGACATACAATTTTTTTTATTTTCTATTGCACGAGATAAAAAAAAATAGAGAAACTATATCGTGCGAATGAGATACTTAGTAGTGCAAACGAGATACTAAGTATAACAAACGAGATAAGCATATAAGTCATGCGAACGCGATGCTATCTTGTGCACACGATTGTGGGTGTCCCTTTAGAGCTGCCGTAGATTTCACATGAGAAGCCTTTTCTTCTGTATATCCTGCATTGGCAGAGATATTCTTATAGATCATCACTTATCATCACTTCTGCCATCTGCTACTTGTTCACTTACTGACATATTGGTGGCAGACAGCACATTTCTTTCTTTCAACACTCTTGTGCCATGTATTCAACCCTAAACTGAATGTGGGCACTTTTTGATGCAACTTTAAAGCCACTGAAATCCAGATGGCACGAAAAAAAAATTAAAAAAAATAAAATAAATTCGCCCTAAATGTTATTCTTTATGTTATCCAATTAAAACCAGGGTAGAAAATGTATCGTTTTTATCAATAAAGTGAACTTGAGTCGTTTTCAATTGTCCCGATGAAGTTTGGTAGTTTGAAGTATGATTGGTTTCCTATTTAAAAAATACCACGAAATCCTTCAGACGGGCACCTTGCAACGATCACGTGCTATAACTATATAAGGGTTCACTCTGACAGGCGTGTACAGTTATACACAATTTACACGTTTGGCGGAGTCGAACGACGGTAATCATAGGGATTTGTTTGTGATTGCATGAGCTCCTCGTGATTTTGCATAAAACCTTCATGGTATAAAAATGTTTCATTTAATGCGCATGCATCCTATCTGTCATGTGACGACTCTTCAATTCACGTGACGACTTTTCAAGTCACGTGATGAATGAGATTAAAAGCATCGAAAGCTATTTATAAACTTACCCCGTTACTGACAGGGTAGAATTTGCGATGGAAAAAGTATCGAAAACAAGAAAATCTCACCATTATATAGGGGTATGTAATATGTCGGTTATCATATTTTAATGCCCCAAATACAAAAATAACACTTATTTTCTTAAAATTGGAAATTTTATTTTTTTTCGACAGTTGGGTATCTGGAGTTCAGTCGCTTTAAAAATAAACAGAATGGAAAATACAAGGTCAAGTTTCCCAAAACAGGAAGTTTCTACTTTTCCCACAATGTTTTCAACTCTTGTATCAAACTAGTACATGTAAATTCCAATTTTCAAAACGTAACTATCTTCCTCAGATGTTTTTAAAAAGCAGAGGACTCCAAAATATCAGATTAATGGTTAATCCTATTTTAACAGATGTCGGAAGAAGAGCGACTCAAGCTGGACTACAGGAGAGAGTGTAACAGACAGGCAGCTCAGCGAAGTCGTATGCGCAAAAAGGATCTAGTGGATAGTTTGATAGAGGTAACCATGACAAGCCTCTAGGCATAATTGTCTTATTACTCAACCCTGATACAGATGACCCTTGACAACTCTGCAGAAGAAGAAATATGAAAACGTTGTGGGGGAAAAAGGAGAAATTGCTCAAAGGACTGAAAACATTTGAGGGAAAGAAAAGAAAATCTGTGACAAATCTTTGGTTTAAAAAAAAAAGATATATTTATTTCTTATATGCACACACATTTTGACTCATTTGCTGCAGATTTCTTTTATGTTGGAAACAGTTCAAAAATAAATGCAAAGTAGGTTTTAAAGTTCAAATTTAGAAATTTGATGAGATCAGTTGTTATCCCTTTCCCTCATACGACAATTCTGCAGCAGACAACTTTGAACATATTTTGTCAAAAAATGGAAAATCTCTATAATTGAATGGATAACCTATGGCTTAAAGTGGAAAACATTTTGTCAAAAGGAGAAATTGCTCGTTTTGAGTAGAGCTCCAGATATCAGGCATATTTCATGTCCTTTAGTCTTTATTTGAAATCCCTATGCTGTTTATTAAATGATGAGTGAAAATCAACCCTTTCCCACATACAACAAATCTGCATCAGACGACTTTGAAAACAACTAGTTAATAATATGAAAGCGCTCTATAAATGATAGATAAATTACTGATTAAAGTGTTATAACATTGTGGAAAAAGGTGATATTACTTATTTTGAAAAATTTCTCCTTTCCCCATGTTTTGAAAAAAAATCTGCTGCAGATATTGGACCCTCCTTAACCCCTTCCCTCATATAGACGCTTTCTGACGCCTCTGTAGCAGACGGCTCTTTGAAAACATAGTGACAAAAGAAGAAATTGCTCAAAACCAGCAATTTCTCCTTTTGCCAAAATGTTTTCCACTTTTAGTCATAGGTTATCCATTCAATTATAGAGACGGTCTATTTGTTGACAACATATGTTCAAAGTCGACTGCGGCAGGTTTGTTGTATGTGGGAGAGGGTAAAGACTGCTTTCAACAGTATTTAACCCTTTCCCACATTTAACAATTCTGCAGTAGACGACTTTCAACACTTTTTGACAAACACATGAAAAATCTAAATAAATGAGAGTTTTACTATTATATAGAGTTGAAAATATTGTGGCCAAAGGAGAAATTGCTCGTTTTGAGCAATTACTTCTTTTGCCACAATGTTTTTAAAAATATGCAAAATGCTGCAGATACGTCAGAATGCGTCTCCATGTGGGAAAGGGTTAAGTTATATCATGGCCGACCATTTACCTAGCCTTGTGCTCGATTGAGCACCCACATTATAGGGTTTATTTGAGCAATATGAGAGAACGGCTAGGTCATTGGCCTCAAACCGGGCAACTTCAACTGAGCTCACCTGCTCAAGTGAATCGTAATCTACACAAGTTGACAGAATCTTCTAACAAACTGGTATAAGTCTGCAGCAGACAACTTGAAACTCAAGTGATCAAAAAGGGATGTATTGAAGATGAAGGAAGGAATCTGGGCTACAAATATTTAGCTTATGGATTGTTTTAGTTTTACCACTTAGATAACAAAGTGTTATCTTTGTTATTATACCCCCTTCGAAGAAGAGGGGGTATATAGGAGTCACTGTGTCGGGCTGGCTGTGTGTCTGTCTGTTGGTCGGTCGGTCGGTCGGAAGCCATATTTTGTCTGGCCTATTTCTTACAAAGATAGGCGGAATTCAATACAATTTTACATGAAGCTTCTATACCCAGAAGAGATGTGCATATCCTAAAGGGGTTACAATTGCATGTTATTTTACAGAGTTATGGCCCTTTTACTTAAGTCAAGGTGCTGTCTAGGGGGTATTTATCATCTTCATTGATTGTTCTAGTTTATACATGTTCTACTTTTTGTTGTATTATTTGATGTGTCTGTTTTCAAAGACTGTGTGATTTTTTTAGATGCTTTGTATTGGTAGATTATTTAGCTGTTTCTTTGGCAACACTTTCTGATTTTAATTATTTGAATAATTCTTTTGCCTAGGAACTTCAAGAGGAGGAGATTGTGAATAGCGATCTCCGACAAAAACTGGAGTCCCTTTCGGCGGAGAAAAATTACCTTGTTAAAGCTCTTGAATCGCACACATGTGTGAGAGATAAGGCACAAATCTCGGCTGTTGACGACACAACTGACGCCAAAAAACACGATCTGAAAGAGGATGACCAGTCTTAATGTTTGATATTCGTAAAGACTGTGACTTTTTCCAAAAGCATTCTGTGATATTTATTCTTGTTGAATTACTACTCCATGTTCGTTTGTTATGGATCTACCTTACCCCCATTACCTGATGCGATATTTCTATTTTGTAGTCATCTGCTATAAAAAAAAAGTCAATGTTTGCATCTGAAAATTTGGAAGTAGCATTTTTATACATAGTTGAAAATATTGTGGGAAAAGGATAACTCTCAAAATTGGAGCATCTCTTTTCT
Organism: Serripes groenlandicus; assembly: GCA_031761405.1. NCBI lineage: Eukaryota > Metazoa > Mollusca > Bivalvia > Cardiida > Cardiidae > Serripes > Serripes groenlandicus. The sequence continues at coordinate 9,756,230 of JASEVX010000015.1, forward strand.
TTGCCCACAATGTTTTCAATATTGTCTTCTGCAAAGGCATCTAAAGTCATCTGTATTGGGAAAGGGTTATTTTTAACAACGGTGGTACTTCTATCAATTATGTTATAAAGTGCTTTGATTATCTATTGTACAATTGTAAGAATTACACTGCCGTGAAAATCACACAAGTCTTAGAAAACTTCTGCTCTTCTTCCGTCTGGAACTGTGGTCCAATTCTTTTACAGAAGTTGGGAGAAAGAGGATTGTTAAGAAAACCAGAAAAGAGTGAAAAGTGCTGAAAAAAACTTTCAAAGAAAACGCCGAGTTCAAAATCAGTGGAGGAAAATATTGATATATTTTTCTCCTTGTAAATCACATATCAGTTTTGCGGATGGTTACCTGACAAAAAATAATGAACACAACATTCTAGGATTTTATGTGAGAAAACCATACAGATGCAAAGGTGAGTTAATGTGAAGAAATAAAACCTCTGACAGAAACCAAACATGGACATTCCTTGCCAAACCAATGGAGGTATAACTGGTGGTAATAGATGAATGACAAATAAAATACCTCACATCTAGAATACTTCCTGAACAGGAAAGTTTATACATAGTTCATGATGCTTTCTAAATTGAGAAAGTTTGTTTTGGAGTGTGATGGTTACATGTAATGTATGGAATAAAAGGAAATTGGTCACAAAGGATACAGAATTTAAACACAACCACTTTAATTAACCCTTTCCTCATACGATAAATCTGCAGCAGTTGAATTTGAACATATTTTGTCAAAAATTAGGAAATCTCTATAATTGAATGGATAACCTATGACTAAAAGTGGAAAACATTGTGGCAAAAGGAGAAATTGCTCGTTTTGAGCAATTTCTTATTTTGTCACTATGTTTTCAAAAAGCTGTTTGCTGCAGAGGCATCAGAAAGCTTCTGTATGAGGGAAAGGGTTTACCCAATATTGTCCCACATTTACTTACCGAATATCTATTTGTTAGTAGGCTGTTTTTACAAGTCTGCAGCAGAAAACAAATATGCAAACAATTTTGAAAATATTTAATCCTTTCCCACATTCAGACACTTTCTGATCTTCTACAGCAGACGAGTTTTGAAAACATTTGGTCAAAAGGAGAAATTGCTCATAATGAGATTTCAACTCTTATCAATTTTAAGAGGTTTTCCACAGTTTCACCTACATGTTTTCAAAGGCGTCTGCTGCAGATTCGTTGTATTAACCCTTTTCCTCATATAGACGCTTTCTGACGCCTCTGCAGCAGACAGCTTTTTGAAAACATAGTTACAAAAGAAGAAATTGCACAAAACGTGCAATTTCTCCTTTTGCCACAATGTTTTCCACTTTTAGTTATAGGTTATCCATTCAATTACAGAGATTTTCTATTTTTTGACAAAATATGTTCAAAGTCGTCTGCTGCAGAATTGTCGTATGAGGGAAAAGGTTAAGTTGAAAGGGTTAAAGTATTGAATAGAGTTGAAAATTGAAAAAATGTGTTGACCCTTTCTCATATACAACAAATCTGCAGAAGAAGACTTTGAAAACATAGTGACAAAAACCCGGAAAAACACAATCATCAAAGATAGCTTAATTGTTAAATAAAGTTGAAAACATTGTGGCCAAAGGAGAAATTGCTCATCATGAGCAATTTCCACCTTTGGCCACAATGTTTTAAAAGTCGTCTGCTGCTATTGCGTCTGCAATTTCTCCATTTCTTCAAGTTGGTCAAACAACGTTTTCTTCGTCAGAGGATTAGGCATGTGGAGAAGGAGCAACCGTTTCCTACTTCCAGTCACATCTGTGGCAGACTTTTGAAAACATTGTGGCAAATGGAAAAATTACTCACAATCGGAGCAGTTTCTGCATTTTTTTACAATATTTTCAACTCTGTTCTGAACTTCAATACATTGTATTTATATTTTCATTGTAGAGATTTTCTGTCATGATGTTTTCAAAGTACAATGTAGTCTTCTGCATTTTTTACTTCTTGTGAAGGGTTACGGGTTTTCTAAATACATGGAATTTTAAGAAAAGATAAGACAAAGACAAATTAATGTGTTTAACCTTTTCCCTCATACAACCATTCTGCAGCAGACGACTTTGGACATATTTTGTCAAAATATAGAAAATGTTTATAATTGAATGGATAACCTATGACTTAAAGTGAAAACATTGTGGCAAAAGAAGAAATTGCTTCTTTTGTCACAAGGTTTTCAAAAAGCTGTCTGTTGCAGAGGCATCAGAAAGTTAGAAAGCATAACAATAGAAGGAGGGATTTATAATTAGGAGCTGATATGAATGCTTTCTAAATCTTAAGTGACGTGCATTTACTGCAGAATTCTCGGATGAAGCAATAGATGAAGAATTTCAGTATATATAACTTCTCCTTTTATTGCAGATCTTCTTGTCCTATTTTTCCATCAATATCGGGTTTCCAATTGTCCAGATTTTCCATTCTTTCTTCAGATGTTTTCAATTGATATTCCAAATAAGTGTTTAGCAGAAAGTTTTTTTAAGTGTCACTTACTTTCACAATAATGTGAGTAAAATTCATAATAATTATATCTTGAAAATTATAAGCATAGGTAAGTAATCACGATGATGTAATTTTACTTTTTTCTGTGTAATTATAAAAGCTGGAATCCGCTGTGGTCGAGTGGTTAGCATTGGGGATTTCGATCCCCAGTCGCGGCACTACAGTCATGGTGGAGTGCCCTTGGGCAAGGCACATTTTCTAGCCTAGTACTGGTTTGTTTACCCAGGGATCATGAATAAGTGAACTGTCGCCGTGATATAACTGAAATAATGTTGAAAGCGGCGTAAAACCCCAATAAATAAATATTTATATAAGTTATCTGATGCAGGGAATTCATAACGCTTCTTCTGTATTAGAGAAAAGGTTATAGATCGAGGGATTGGCGTGAAACGGTTGTAACTAAAAACCTTTTTTGAAACCCCCTGGTTTAGGGGGCAATTTTGACCCCTTTGTAAACAATGCAAATTTAGGTGCCATTGCTCAGAATGAGCAATGGCACCTAAATTTTCATTGTTTACCAAGAAAAATGATTTAACTTAATGGCGAGGTGATTAACCTTGGTAAAAAAAATACAAATTTTAGTTACAACCGTTTCCCGCCAAGCCCTCGAGATGGTCTCATTTCATGTCAAAAGAATTGATGAAACACAACATTCATACAAGATATTGTGTTTCTCAATTTGTTTTCTTGTTTTACGATAGAAAATCGTTTACTAGAGATAAACTACTGATACATGCATGTCAAAGGTCAATTCCCAGGAAACAAATGGTAAGTACTGCTTTATATGGGAAAGGGTTAATTACAGAATTTAATCCTTTCCCTCATATAGACGCTTTCTGACGCCTCTGCAGCAGACAGCTTTTTGAAAACAGTGACAAAAGAAGAAATTGCTCAAAACAAGCAATTTCTCCTTTTGCCACAATTTTTTCCACTTTAAGTTATAGGTTATCCATTCAATTATAGAGATTTTCTATTATTTGACCAAATATGTTCAAAGTCGTCTGCTTCAGAATGAGCAATTGCAGCAGACAATTTTGAAATCCGTGTGACCAAAGGAGATATTGCTCAAAACAAGTAATTTTTCTTTTGCCACTATAATGTTTTCAACTTTATTCTATGAATCATCTAGATATTTTAAATGGCGTCTGCTACAGATTTGCTGTATGTGGGGAAGGGTTGGATTTGACCTTTGACACACTAGGGTTAGTAAGTTTACTCTCATCCATAGAATTTGACAAGTTGTCAAATTTAGACAAAACTTGCAGAATTGAGTCACATTTCCACTGCAAATTTAGACAAAACTTGCAGAATTGAAGGCAGCCTCGTGTTTAAATATAATCATTCTGTTTATTTATGTTAATGTTTTGCTGTTTTGTTTTATTCTGTTGAACACTTAGATGCTCTTTATTTTATTATTTTAATACAGTATGTAGGAACACTACTTATTTCACCCGTTTCTTGAATCATTTAAGCCATGTCACACGAAAAAAAGATTATTCGAGGGTTTGATTAACTTTTTTTCTGCAGACTACTTTGGAAGCGCCTCGAAATGGAAATTCTCTACCAATTAAAGTTTAATTAATGAATAGTTTTAAAAAAAATTCTCAATTGCCATGGCCACAATGTTTATATCATTTTAGAAGTCATCTGCTGCAGATATGTCTAAATGTATCTGCATGAGGGAAAATGGTTCTATTGCAATTACGCTAAAATTGCATACATGTTTATAATCGTTTTGGGTCTTTGCCATTTTCCCTGGTACATGTACAAGACAGGCCCTTCTCAGATTGAACAGAGGTTGCTGGTGTTTGTACAAATAAGTTTTACACAGGACTGACCCTTCTCAGTCTGTCTGTACAGAGGTTGTCGAATCCTGAAGGTCAATTTTCAAGTGACATGGTCCATAAAATTCAAAACTTCCAAATTGAAAACATTGTCAGAAAAAGGACATAAACCCTTTCCTACATGCAAAAAATCTGCGGCAGATAACTTTGAAATTATCAAGTCCAACATAAAGAAAATCTCTATAAATGATAGTATGATAATTGAATAGTTTTGAAAACATTGTGGCAAATGGAGAAATTCCTCATCATGAGCAATTTCTTCTTTCGCACAATGATTTCAAAAGTTGTCTGCTGCAGAGGTGCCGGGTAGCGTCTCTATGTGGGAAAGGGTTATGGAAGACATTGTTTGAAAAGTTTCTCCTTTATCCACATTGCTTTTTACATTTGCTTCAGAGGCATCATTTATCCCATTCCCACATGTAATAAATCTGCAGTAGATGTCTGTGAAAACATCTAAAAAGAGAGATTGCTCATTATGATAAATTTCTCCTTTTGCCACGTTGTTTTGAAAAATCAACTGCTACAGATGTGTCAAAAGGCATCTGCAAGTGGGAAAGAGTTATTACAATTGGTTTAACCATTTCCAAAATATAAAGGACTTTTCGACGCATCTGCGGAAGACAACTTTTGCGCAATTTCTCCTTTTTGTCATAATGTTTTCAACTTGATTCAATGATGATACTTTCATATATAGACTTTTTCCATATTAAGGTCTTACTGTTTTCAAAGTCGGCTGCTGCAGATTTGTTTAATGTGGGAAAGGGTTACGTGTTGGTTGTAAAGGACCAAAAGTACAAAGTAATTATAAAAATTTATGGTTTTATTCATGTTTCATTTAGTTACCATTACAGAGTAAATAGATTCATTTATGTGCTGAATTATTTTATGTTATGTTTACCAAATCATGGTCAGAAATTTAGTTTTTATTATGAGGACAGATGTTGCAATGGTCAAACTATGACCATTTATCACTATAAAAAAATATCACATGGAAAACAGTAGGAAAAACAGCAACGGGAGTATTTGTGAACAATGTAGATCCAAATCTGCATGCACACAGCTTAAACGCTTTCGCTCATACGACAATTCTGCAGCAGACGACTTGGAACATATTTTGTCGACAAATGGAAAATCTCTATAATTATATGGATAACCTATGACTAAAAGTGGAAAACATCATTTTGAGGAATTTCTTCTTTTGTCCCTGTTTTTTAAAAGGCCGTCTGAGGCATCAGAAAGCATCTACATGTGGAAAAGGGTTAAACTCTATCCTCATAATGAGCATTTTCTTATTTTACCACAATGTTTTCAACTGTATTCAATAATTATACTTTTATTTATAGAGATTTTCATTTATTTGCCTTTGTTTTTTAAAGTCATCTGCTGCACATGAAAAAAAGTCAATCTGCCCCAGTGCTGACCTTCAATTAGTCACGGAAAATAAACATTATCCAATTGGATCAGATTGTCTGGATTTACAAGCAGATCTTCATCTACACTTGTTATAGAGTTGTTGGCACCTGCAGTAGACAACTTTTGAAATTATTGTTACAAAAGGAGAAATTGCTCATCAAGAGCAATTTCTCTTTTTGTTGCAATGTTTTCAACTCTATTTGATAAATTATACTTTCATTTAAAGAGACTTTCATGTCAGGAGGTTTCCAAAGTTATCTGCTGCGTATTTATTGTATCTGAGTAAGGGTGAATGGCAGTAAGCAGTTTCTGTCATTTTATTGAATGTGCTGTAAATTATTAAATATTGTGAGTTGGACTCTTTATTAAGTTTCTTCCACTTTCTTAGTTAAACCCTTTCACTCATACGACAATTCTGCAGCAGACGACTTTGAACATATTTTGTCAAAAAATAGAAAATCTCTATAATTGAATGGATAACCTATGACTTAAAGTGGAAAATATTGTGGAAAAAGGAGAAATTGCTTGTTTTGAGCAATTTCTTCTTTTGTTGCTATGTTTCAAAAATCTGTCTGCTGCAGAGGCGTCAGAAAGCTTCTATATGAGGGAAAGGGCTAAACCCATTCCCACATTCAATATATGTACTTCATAAGACTGCAAAAACATCATGAAAAAAATGTCAAGGGGAAAAGTGTATTTGAAAGTGTAATTGCATCAATGTTTTCAGAAGTCATCTGTTGTAAAGGAAATCAAAATGCATCTGCTAGCGGGAAAGGGTTGGTTATATATATTTATTTTACGAGAATTGTGAAACAAGTTCTGACAATATGTATTCCTCTCTGTGTCTGCTTCAGGAATAGTGAACAAGTTACTCTTTTCCCCTATAAAAAAATCTGCAGCAAAATATTTATGCAAAAATATAGAAAATCTCTTGTTAATCGATAGAGTTGAAAATATTGTGGCAATAGAGAAATTGCTCATTGTAAGCAGTTTCTACTTTTACCCTGATGTTTTCACAGGTCGTCTGTGGAAGATTTAGTTGTTATCCGTCTGAAAGTTGGAAACAGTGAAGTCACCGTAGAAAATGATGAACCATTTAATAAAAATAAGAGCATATGTATACATACTACATAATTGTACATGTAGTATGAATATAATTATACCAACCAACCAAGTTTCATTAAAATTTAATGTCATTAAAAATCTTCCACAACTTCTCTGTCTGTTTGTATAACCATATCCCTCTAGCAGACACAATTTGATGTCTATACAGCAGACAACTTGTGTGAAAATATTGTGACAAAAAGGAAAACTTGATCATGATGAGCAAGTTCCTTGTTCGTCATACTGTTTTCAAGTCTGATTTACCGGTAATTATACTATCATTCATAGGGAATTTCCGTCCCTTGCCTAGATGTTATCAAAATCGTCCGCTGCAGATTTGTTGTATGTGGAAATGGATTTGGGCAAAAATACATCATTTATCCCTTTCCTCATACAGACAACTTTCTAAACATCAGCAGCAGATGACCTTTGAAAATAATTTTTGTCTTAGAAAGAGAATTTGTTGGCTTTCAAAGGGGTCTGCTTAAAAGGCTTCAGAAGTCATCTCTATTTGTTAAAAAAGGGTCAACATGATAACTTTTATAATTGTTGGTATTTTGTTGTTCGTTTTTCTTTTTTTCCATTTTTTATATTTTAATCTTTTATGAATGACAATAAAAAATATATGAATAAATAACTTCATAAAATGCAGTTTTTATTTTTGTCATACCGAATTTGAAGTTGAATAATTATGTTCCCTCTGTAAATTGAGTAGTTAGATTTTGGACAGATATGCATCTATTAATTACCCTTTCCCTCATATAGATGCTTTCTGGCGCCTCTGCAGCAGACGGCTTTTTGAAAACAGTAACAAAAGAAGAAATTGCTCAAAACCAGTAATTTCTCCTTTTGCCACAATGTTTGCCACAATGTTTTCCACTTTTAGTCATAGGTTATAGATAGGTTATCCATTCAATTATAGAGATTTTCTATGTTTTGACAAAATACGAGGGAAAGTGTTAATCAAACAACATAATTATATTGGCAAAATATATGTGAAAACTTTCCATAATTTAACGAGTTTAACCCTTTCCCACCTATAGAAGCATTTTTCTCGCATCTGCAGCTGATGGCTTTTGAAAACATTATGACAAAGGAAGAAATTGTTCAAAACAAGCAATTTCTCCTTTTGCCACAATGTTTTCAACCTTTTTTTCAGTAATGATACTATCATTTCTAGAGATTTTTGGTATCTGGAGTAGATGTTATCAAAGTTGTCTGGTGCAGATTTGTTGTATGTGGGAAAGGGTTAATTATAGAACATGCTTAATCGTTAAAAAAAATGTGTCCTCAAGTCTGACATTTCCATATGGTGGTTAACATTTCCATGTAGTTTTAATCAAATCCATCCAACCATGCATTAGATATGGCTTCGGACGGATGGAGGGGAAAACGCACAGACAATGCTTTTGGAAGGAGATAATAAAGCTGAAGTCATTGAAGCAAAAGGTGAAATCCGTCTTCATGGACAATTTTTTCTTTTGCCATAATGTTTTTAAGATTCATTTGCTGTATATGCATCAACATGTGTCTGCATCTGGTTAACCCTTTCCCTCATACGACAATTCTGCAGCAGACGACTTTGAACGTATTCTGTCAAAAAATAGACATTCTCCGTAATTGAATGGATAACCTATGACTAAAAGTGGAAAACATTGTGGCAAAAGGAGAAATTGCACGTTTTGTGCAATTTCTTCTTTTGTCACTATGTTTTCAAATAGCCGTCTGCTGCAGAGGCGTCAGAAAGCGTCTATATGAGGGAAAGGGTTAACCCTTTCCCACATACAGACGCCTCTGCAGCAGACAACTTTTGAAAACACTGTGGCAAAGGTGAAATTGCTCATGATGACCATTTGTCAAAACTCTATTTTTAATAATTCAATTGTCATTAATGGAGATTTTTCACGGTTTTGAAAAGATGCATTTAAAATAAATCGTCTGCTACAGATTTTTTGTATGTGGGAAAGGCAGAAAGGTACATCACATGTGGAGACCCTTTTCAGTTTTTAGCTCGACTTTTGAAAAAAATGAGAGCTATTGTCATGACCCTGGCGTCGGCGTCGGCGTCGGTGGCGGCGTCGTCGTCCGGTTAAGGTTTTTTGTTTAGCTCATTTTTTTTTTTTCTCCCTCCCTATCAGTAGAACAACTGTGCCGTACGCGGTGCTCTTGTCATACACTAGCTTGTCTGTATGCATTATCCTTTCTCTTAGCAACGACTTCAATATTTCGTTGTATTGTAATTATCTTACCGACCAGAAAGTTTGGAGTACGAATGAATTAATACATCCATAGATGAGATTGATTGATTTGATATCAAAGTCAATTTTCCACATTTTTCAGTCATATCATGGCAGCCAGTTTATCTGTCCTGGCTTTCTCACACCTGTGCTCAACATTACAGTCTTTCCAAGCAACTGGTTGCTTTTCCACTTAGACAGTTAGTCCACTGGTGGAAGATAAATGACACTTGTCGCATTTACTTTTGTCAAACTTCAGTAAGAATATTGGTCTAGCTTGGATTTGCAGTATTGACAGCTTGCATCGTTACTAACTTAGCTACCTGGGATGTCCCTAGATGAGATTATGTCTTTGCCTACTGCTAGGGATCAATTCTATGACGCTTATCCAGCAAGATTTCACTTAATGACATAGATGGGTAATATTTTGTGCACAGATTGTATTGAACTTTTATAGTTATCAAAACAAGGGGAACTTATGCAACTGCAATAATCAATTGGTTTGGAATCTCTAGGGCAGAAGATCTCGATCAGGTTTGACAAAAGATTATAAAAAGTTAGTTATCGCAACCACAAACAAAATTAATAGATCTGCAATTATTGCCAAGGACAATGATCATTTATTTCCCTTTTCAATATTTTCACTTCAAAAGTTTATACTGTTTAACAACAGAAGGTTACGAAATAATTTATTAATCATGAACACAATTTGTGTTTCTGCAATTTAATTATTGAATAGAGTTGTTTGTTTTATTGGGATTTTATGGCATTTTCAACCTTATTTTAGTTATATCACAGCAACAGTTCTCTCTCTTTCTATGAAACCAGAAGTAGGCTAGAAAAATTTGTTTGTCTAGATGTTTTTAAAGTCGTCCGCTGCAGATTTGTTGTATTAGGATGCAGTAGACAACTATCAGAACATCAAACGGAAAATCTCTAATGTGAAAGTATAATTCTTGAATAAGAGTTGAAAACAATGTGGCAAAAAGAGAAATTGCTCAGGAGAAATTTTCTCTTTTTGCCACAATACTTTCAAAAGTTGTCCGCCTCAGATGCATCTGCAAGTGGGAAAGATTTTAATCTGTTGGGTGTAAAATATAACAAAGACTGTCTTATGATTGCAAACAGCATGATTTTTATACATGAAATTATATACTCTGTACAAAAATACATCTGGAAATTAAATCATTCGTACTTACTGAAGCTTTCAAAACCCAATCACAAACACACTTTCATGAGCAGTGCTTTACAATAACTGGTCATAGGACATAAATTTTGTGATCAGTGTAGATCAAGACCAACCTATGTATAGCGCAGACTGATCTGGCCCTGTTCAGTTAGTGCAAAGTAGTTAAAGAGGTTCAACCTTTTCCCACATATAAATAATCTGCAGGCATGCAACAGATTTTCATCTTTGCTTGTTCATCTTTCCTGGACCACGGCTCTTACCACTTCAAAACTCTTGGAAAAGAAGCCAATTCATTGAGTCAGACTAGGTTTCTCACTCTCAAACTGACTTTGTTAAAATTTAAAAAATATACTATCCATGTTCAACCCTCTTCAACATATAGACGCCACTGCAGCAGACGACTTTTGAAAACATTTTGATGAGCAATTTCTCCTTTTGCCACAATGATTTCAACATAATTCAATACTAATACAATTGATTATCGAGATTTTCCATATTTTTGCTTAACCCTTTCCCTTGTATAAACGCTTTCTGACGCCTCTGCAGCAGACGGTTTTTTGAAAACATAGTGACAAAAGAAGAAATTGCACAAAACGTTCTCATCTGTTTTTGTCATAGGTTATCCAATCAGTTATGGAGATTTTCTATTTTTTGACAAAATATGTTCAAATCGTCTGCTGCAGAATTGCCTTATGAGGGAAAGGGATGTTCCCAAAGTCGTCTGGAGCAGATAAGTTGTATGTCGGAAAGGGTTAACACTATCTGTTCTCATACACAGACATTTTAATGTCTCTAAAGCTGATCGAGTTCAGAATACACACATACAGGATCAAGAAAAATAACCATTTATTGTATTCTTTTAATATGATGTCATCTGCATTTAAACATCCAACATATAAACATTGGAAATGTAGTTTGGATGCAGAGTTTGTAACATTGAGCAAATTAATTTACCCACAATGTTTTCAAAACTGTCACTTAAACTAAATGATTCTCAAAATTAAAAAAAAAGAAAGATAAGCATATATTTTGACAACAAAACGTTTTTTAATCCTTTCCCTCATATAAAATGCATGTTTATTCCGCTGTAGCAGACACCTTTTAAAAACATTGTGACAAATGGAGAAATTTCTACTTTTGCCACAGTGCTTTCACTAATTTTCAGATTTTGAGCCATAATGTTTTTGAAAATCATCTGCTGCAGGTTTGATGTATGAGGTTTACACTTTCCCATATATGACAAATCTGCAGCAGACGACTTTAAAATTGTCTGGGCAAAAGTATGAAGAATCTCTATACATAAAAGTGCAATTATTGAATACAGGGCATCTGCAGCAGATGTGTATGCAAGTGAGAAAGGGTTAAAAAAAGGTGGATTCATTGATTTTGATTATTACAATAGAGATCACATACAAATCGGCAGAACTCTGAACTCTTCGACCGCTGTGAAGCCTGTGTCACATCCGCAACCAAAAAACATATCACATAATCAAACAATCGCATGACGCAAATAAAACAATCACATATTATATAATATTTACACAACAAGAAAAACAGGAAGGCAAACTGATTCACGACTACTCAACCCTTTCCCACATACGACATTGAAAATATCTACCTAAAAATATGGAAAATCTCCAAAATTGTAGGTATAATTAACTATAAAAAGTTGAAAACATTGTGGCAAAAGGAGAAATTGCTTGTTTTGAGCAATTTCTCCTTTTTTCACGATGTTTTCAAAAGTCGTCTGCTGCAGATGTGTCTATAGATGGGAAAGGGTTAACCCTTACAGTTGACTTTTAAAACACATTGTTACAAAAGGAGAAATTGATATTGATGAGCAATTTCAACTTTGGTCACAATGCTTTCGATCAACTCTTTTCAAAAATGTAACTTCGATATGTGGAGACTTTCAATATTTTAGGTGAAATGTATTCAAAGTCAGTTGCTGCACTTGTTGAATGTGGGAACAGGTTAATGTCAGATAGACCAGACAATAATTACGGTGGATAAGCTTACCATGACAACAATCTGACCACAGATGTCCATTCATGAGTATAGACAAGAGTGTTTGAAGGAACAAGTGTGTCGCCCCCCAGTCAGACAGACAACAGAGAATTGATCCCTATACATTATGATTGCGTCTTCCTGCAAAGGCAGAGAACACAAAAAAGCATTCATGAAATGCATGTAGTTCTTTCTACAAGTTCTGAACTATGTATTTACACGAGGTCCTATCAAAAGAATTTACCTTGCACTATCATTTCAATGAGCCCTATAACATATATAAGGCATTGGTTTTATATTTTCATAGAAAAGTCATCTTAACTTTAGTAAAATATTAACTTGGGAAAGGGAAGAAATATTCCAAACATCACAATTCTTTTTTAATGTATTACTTTGCCTGTAGCTCTACAAAAAGGATATTTTTTCAGGATTTATTTCATGTTTTTAGAATTAATGATTATTTGCTTCACGGAGAATATTCTTTTGAGTGCAAGAGGTTTTTTGGTGAAGAGACCATTATTACTCTTCCATGTCTTATATATTCTGAAAATTGATTTTTTTTATATATTTTAAATGCTTCTTGTTGGTTTGATGTCAGTACAAGTCACTCGCTGCAGAGACCTTTGATTAGTTGTCTTCAAAACGCTGGTATGGGTTATCTTCCTTTATAAGGCCTGAAAAAGAACAAATATTTTAGTTAATACGTTATTGGTTTATCTACTATGAGGGTTTTAATTTGATAAGGGATGTCTGCTTTGAAAACATCTGGGAGAAAATCCAAATATTGAAAATCCAAATTAAACTAGAGATTGCTTTTTTGAAAAAGCGCTTGTCTCCCCATTTGTGTGGTCATAGGGGAGGAAAAGAAATGATGGAGTCAAAATCAATAGGGGTCATCTACAGGTTAGGACCAACCTGCACACCAAGTATGAAGTTCCTGGGCATAATCGTTCTTGAGTAAAAACTTTTTTAAGCTGAAGGTAACCATGACCTTGACCTTTGACCTTGTGACCTCAAAATCAATAAGGTTCATCTACTGGTTAGGACCAACCTGCACACCAGGTATGAAGTTCCTCGACATAAGCATTCTTACCATGACCTTGACCTTTGACATAGTGACCTCAAAATCAATAGTGGTCATCTGCTGGTGGTGACCAACTTGCACACCCAGTATTAACTTCCATGGTCAAAGCATTCTAGTTATTCAGAAAAACTATTTCTCAGCTCATTGTTAATGTGACCTTGACCTTTGACCTTGTGACCTCAAAATCAAACAAAATCAATAAGGGTCATCTACTGGTTAGGACCAACCTGCACACCAGGTATGAAGTTCCTCGACATAAGCATTCTTTAGTTATTGAGCGGAAACCATTTTTCAGCTGAAGGTTATAATGACCTTGACCTTCGACATAGTGACCTCAAAACCAATAGGGGTCATCTGCTGGTGGTGAATCACATGCACACCAAGTATTAACTTCCATGGCCAAAGCCATTAAGCAAAATCAATTTTTCAGCTCATTGTCACTGTGACCTTTCAGCTCAAGGTCACTGTACTGACCTCAAAATCAATAGGGGTCTTCTACTGGACATGGCAAACCTTCATACCAAGTAAGGAGTTCTTCAGCCCAAGTGCTCTGCAGTTATTGAGCGGACATCAAAATCAATAGGGGTCATGACAACCTGCATACCAAGTATGAAGTTCCTACGCCCAAGCGTTCTTCAGTTATTGAGCGGAAAAAAGTGTGATGGACCTTGACCAATGTGACCAATGTGACCTCGACCTTTGACCTAGTGATCTCAAAATCAATAGGGGTCATATGCTGGTAGTGACCAACGTTCACACCAAGTATGAAGTTCCTAGGTCCAAGCAAACACAACTTTTCAGCTCATTGCCACTGTGACCTTTCAGCTCAAGGTCACTGTGACCTTGACTTTAGATGTACTGACCTCAAAATCAATAGGGGTCTTCTACTGGGCATGGCCAACCTGCATACCAGTATGGAGTTCCTCGGCCCAAGCGTTCTTCAGTTATTGAGCGGAAACCACTTTTTACCTCACACGGTCAACATGACCTTGACCTTTGACCTTCTGACATCAAAATCAATAGGGATCAGCTACTGGTCATGACCAACCTGCATACCAAGTATGAAGTTCCTATGCCCAAGCGTTCTTCAGTTATTGAGTGTGACAGACGGAAGGACGGAGGGATGGAACGGGCAAAAACAATATGTCACCCCCATGTATGGGGGAGACATAATTCTGATTCGAAGACACTGTGGTAGGTTAAGAAGAAAATGCAATTTCTCTTTTTTCCCGAAAATATTTTTTCAAGGTAGTCTGATATTTAGTCCAAATAGATAATATTTGTAATTTTTCTAGATTTTAGTTATTTTTATCTGTATTTGACAATTTTTCAGTCATATCACGGCAACCAGTTCATCTACTAATGCGTTTCCTGGTTTTCCCACACCAGTACACCACACAACCTTCCAAGCAACTGGCTGCTTTTCCACATAGACTGTTAAACAGCCCATTGGTGAAAGACGAATGACGCAGGTCACAATGACTTTTGTCAAACGTCGGAAAGAATGGTGGTCGAGCTGGGATTCAAACTCACAACCCCTGGATTGACAGCCCACGTCGCTACCGACTGAGCTACCTTAAACAAGTACAAGACAAGGGAATGTGTATTGCTAACAAAGAGCACTCCACTATGACCACCGCAGGCCAAGATTGAACTTGGGATGCACAGTCTCAAATCCAAGCTACCGACTCAGCCGTCACAGCGGATTGCTCCAATAGACACAATAGTGACTTAATAAAACAAAATTCTAGATAAAATTTAACCATTTACCAGAAAAATATTTTTTGTGTCAACTGCTTTAAAAATGTCAGAGAAATGTTACTGCATTGAGCATCAAGAAATTTGGATACTTTAAAGAATTTGTGAGAAAAAGGAAAATTGCCTATGTTGAGCAAATTCACTTATCTAGATTCTTTCATGTCATCTTATGTATCAGAATGCGTCTCTATCAGGTAAAGGGGTTATATATTTAACCCTTTTAACCCTTATTCTCATACGAAAATTCTGCAGCAGACGTCTTTGAACATATTTTGTCAAAATATAGAAAATCTCTATAATTGAATGGATAAACCATGACTAAAAGTGGAAAACATTGTGGCAAAAGGAGAAATTGCTCATTTTGAGCAATTTCTTCTTTTGTCACTTTGTTTTCAAAAAGCCGTCTGCTGCAGAGGTGTCAGAAAATGTCTATGTGAGGGAGAGGGTTAAAACATAAGACACATATGATTGAAAATTCAAGAAAGTTGAATTCAAGTCTTAATGAATGAGGATAAAATAGTATCAAGATACTTCATTGTGATAAAAGGTTCTGTGCTGAAATTACTACATGTATATTCATGCATAAAACATAAGGAGTGTTTATACTTAACCCTTTCACACATACAGGCACTCTCTGACCCCTCTGCAGCAGTCTTTGAACACATTTTGACAAAGAGGAGAAATTAGCAATTTCTCCTTTTGCCACTTTGTTTTTAACTCAACTCAGTGATAACCTCTCCTTTAAAGTCTTCTATTTTTATGCAAAGATGTTTTCAAAGTCATCTGCTGCAGACTTGTTGTTTGTGGGAAAGGGTTAAACAGAACAACCAATTATCTAATAAAAAACTCAATCATAAAATAAAATATAATAAGATCTATGATCTGGTCATACATGTAGTCATCTTATCTAGCTGCATACAAGTTGCCTGCTTATATATTTCTGCATCAATAAGTTCAATTAACCCTTTCCCACATACAACAAATCAGCAGCAAATGACTTATTGTCAAACATTTGAAAAATCTCTCTAAATGAAATTTGAATATTTAAATAGAATTGAAAACATTTTGGCAAAAGGAGAAATTGCTTTTTTGAGCAATTTTTCCATTTGTCATAATGTTTTCAAAAGTCACCTGTTGCAGAAGCAGCTAAAAGTGTCTGTATGTGGGAATGGGTTAAACAGATCAACCAATAAACTAATAAAGAATTAAATCATAAAATAAGTATACCGAGAGTAATTTAATCTATCTATCTACCTACAAATGGCTTGCTTGTATTTATGCATCAATAAGTTCACAAAAGATAGTTTGAAGGATTGATTGATTGGGGGTTAAACACCATATCCAACACTTTTAACCCTTTTCCCTCATATAGACGCTTTCTGACGCCTCTGCAGCAGACGGCTTTTTGAGAAAACATAGTGACAAAAGAAGAAATTGCACAAAACGTGCAATTTCTCATTTTGCCACAATGTTTGCCACTTTTAGTCATAGGTTATCCCTTCAATTATGGAAATTTTCTATTTTTTTGACAAAATACGTTCAAAGTCTGCTGCAGAATTGCCGTATGAGGGAAAGGGTTAAGTAATATCATGGCAAACAGTTAACCCATCCATGCTTTCCTGCCTTCCTCACTCTAGTACTCCATACAATAATCTTTCCAAGCTGCCTTTCTATATAGACTGTTAGCCCATTGTTGGACGAAGAATGAAGTGTGTCTCGTTGACTTTTGTCAAACGTCAGAAAGAATATTGGCCGAGCTGGGGTTCGAACTCACAACCCCTATATTGATGGCCTGCGTCGCTACCGAACCGAGGTACCGGAGCTGTGCTAGTTTGAAGGTATCCTGCCAAAAGGTCAGTTAGTGAAAGTGTGATACATAAAAGAGTCATCTGAGACTAAATTGAAAACAGCAGTGTGAAAGTGAAATCTCAAAATGTGGGAAATAAAATGTTCAAAACATTTTTGGAAAGCTCAAATTGATATTCATTAGCATTAAAAAGAATATTGTCATGTTTCCAACAATGTTTTCAAACATCTGCTCCAGAAACATAAAAGGGAGCATAGTATGGAAAGAGTTCAAGGAACAAGAGCTGTCGGAGGACAGCGCGCTCGACTTTACAACGCTTGTTCACTTAAGCACTATTTCCGTATATTGCCTTTAAGTACTATGAAATCATATATACTCTATATGTAAAAGCAACTGAATAGATACATACATACGGAATATTACGTTGCGGGAGCGATAAAAGGGTTTGTATTGCACGACAAGTAGCGTGGAAAAATCGATATCTTACGAGACCGAAGGTCGAGTAAGATATGGATTTTCCACGCTACGAGTCGTGCAATACGTACCCATTTATCGCTCCCGCAACGTAATATTCCTTTTATTATATACCTACGATCGATGAAGAGCGAAAAAACTATTAAATATACAGATTCAATACATTGTTTATTGGGGATACCTCGCTGAAAGTATTCCGCGCACTGTCTGACGTCACAATCTTGTATTTACACCGCATGTAGATACGGAATTTTAATCTGTCGTGGTGTATTTGCGCATGTCAATCTGCATGTATTTCCACCGGAAAATGTACAGGCATATAATAAATTTAAATATATATAATTTAAAAATCAAATTTCCTAAGTCAATCAAGGGCCATAACTCCATATTTAAGATACAATGGAGTTATATAACCTAATTGTGTGATGGTCCTTAACAAATGTGTGAAGTATGAAGACTGATTTGAATGAAGGGTATTAGAGTTATAAATGAAAATGCCAGCTTGCCCTAAAACATTAACCAGACACCGACACTGGGGCGAGTAGTAAAGTTCCATTTTTCTTCGACTAGTCGAGCTAAAATCAAAACTTTAACGTTGAGCTAAACGCAAATGTTAAAACTGACTGAGTCCAAAAATAGCAAAACCTTAAAAAAAAGGTTTTCCAAATGTTTGACACCAAATCCCGTTTGAAATGGTGAAGAACTATATTTGATAAATGAATGATCATAATTAAAAATTAATGTAACCAAAAATAATGAATTCATCTCAAATTCTCAAAATCAACCAAAATAATGTTTTTTACCCCAAAAAGAAGGTCACACTCCATTATCTTCAACATACAATGTGAAAAAAAGAATAATATGTAATTATATTCCAAATATGAAAGCCCTAACACAAGTACTTATTGAGAAACTTTAACCACCCAAAATCATGTCTTTTACCTCAAAAAGAAAGTCAAATCAGCATCTTCAGCTAACAATATGAGGAAAGGTATTATATGTAATTAAATTCCAAATATGAAAGCCCTAACACAAGTGCATATTGAGAAAAATTAAAAAATTAAATGAAAATCCCAACTTGCCCTAAAACTTTAACCACCCAAAATCATGTTTTTACCTCAAAAAGAAAGTCGAAATCAGCATTTACAGCATACAATATGAGGAAAGGTATCATATGTAATTATATTCCAAATATGAAGGCCCTAACACAAGTACTTATTGAGAAAAATTTAAAAAAAAAATGAAAATCCCAACTTGCCCTAAAACTTTAACCACCCAAAATCATGTTTTTTTACCTCAAAAAGAAAGTCAAATCAGCATCTTCAGCTAACAATATGAGGAAAGGTATTTTATGTAATTAAATTCCCAAATATGAAAGCCCTAAAACAAGTGCTTATTGAGAAAAGTTTAAAAAATTAAATGAAAATCCCAACTTGCCCTAAAACTTTAACCACCCAAAGTCATGTGTTTTACCTCAAAAAGAAAGTCGAAATCAGCATTTACAGCATACAATATGAGGAAAGGTATCATATGTAATTATATTCCAAATATGAAGGCCCTAACACAAGTACTTATTGAGAACAATTTAAAAAAAAATGAAAATCTCAACTTGCCCTAAAACTTTAACCTCCCAAAATCATGTTTTTTTTTCCCCAAAAAGAAGGTCACACTCAGCATCTTCAGCATTCAATGTGAAGAAAGCTTAAAGGTGTAACTATATTCCAAATATGAAAGCTATAGCACAAATACTTATGAATGAAAATGCCAACTTGCCCTAAAACTTTAACCGGAAGCCGACGCCGACGCCGGGGCGAGTAGTAAAGCTCTCATATTCTTCGAATAGTCGAGCTAAAAAGGTAACAGTGGATTAACCCTTTCCCTCATATAGATGCGTTCTGACGCCTCTGCAGCAGACAGCTTTTTAAAAATATAGTGACAAAAGAAGAAATTGCACAAAACGTGCAATTTCTCCTTTTGCCACAATGTTTTCCACTTTTTGTCATAGGTTATCCATTAAATTATGGAGATTTTCTATTTTTTGACAAAATATGTTCAAAGTCGTATGCTGCGGAATTGTCATATGAGGGAAAGGGTTAATCTTCTTCTACAAAAACAATGTTTTACAAAAATAAAATTAAAACCATAATCTATATTTACATCACAAACTTAACAATACCTTCCATATTGATCCCTAGGTGCATGAAAATCAATAAACATGATTAAAACGCTACAATAAGGAAATTAATCTCCTTCAATTACTGTTCACCTGATACGCTTTCCTACATAAAACAAATTTGAAGAAGACAATTTTGAAAATAAGTAGGAAAAATATGAACATTTTCCAAAACTAAATTTTCTATTATTGAAAGCATTGTGGCAAAAGAAACAAGAGGCCCATGAGGGCCTATGCTCTACTGGTATGGTTCTTTGGTCATTTTCAATCCAGAGCATGTATGTATGGTGAAGATCGGATAGTAAATGGAGGCTCTTTTGTGTTCACAAGCTGTATTATAGCAATTTTTACAATTTCATGGGCCGTAATCCAGTCTTGCATGGGCGGATCTGGCTGATTTTCAAAAGGAACCAAGCTCTCATCAATATTTAACTACTATCTAAGTTTGGTGAAGATCAGATAGTAAATGGAGCCTCTATTGTGTTCACATGCTCAATTATAGCAATTTGGACAATTTCAAGGGCCATAATCCAGTCTTGCATGGGCGGATCTGGCTGGTTTACGAAAGGAACTGAGCTCTCATGGATATCTAACTACTGTATAAGTTTGGTTGAGATACAATCAAAAGTGAAGACTGTATCGTGTTAACAAGCTCTTTTATAGCAATTTGGACAATTTCAAGGGCCATTATCCAGTCTTGCATGGGCGGATCTGGCTGGTTTTCGAAAGGAACCAAGCTCTCATGGATATCTAACTACTGTATAAGTTTGGTTGAGATACAATCAAAAGTGAAGACTGTATCGTGTTAACAAGCTCTTTTATAGCAATTTTGACCATTTCAAGGGCCATAATCCAGTCATGCATGGGCGGATCTGGCTGGTTTTCGAAAGGAACCGAGCTCTCATGGATATCTAACTACTGTATAAATTTGGTTGAGATACAATCAAAAGTGAAGACTGTATCGTGTTAACAAGCTCTTTTATAGCAATTTTGACCATTTCAAGGGCCATAATCCAGTCATGCATGGGCGGATCTGGCTGGTTTTCGAAAGGAACCGAGCTCTCATGGATATCTAACTACTGTATAAATTTGGTTGAGATACAATCAAAAGTGAAGACTGTATCGTGTTAACAAGCTCTTTTATAGCAATTTTGACCATTTCAAGGGCCATAATCCAGTCATGCATGGGCGGATCTGGCTGGTTTTCGAAAGGAACCGAGCTCTCATGGATATCTAACTACTGTATAAGTTTGGTTGAGATACAATCAAAAGTGAAGACTGTATCGTGTTAACAAGCTCTTTTATAGCAATTTTGACCATTTCAAGGGCCATAATCCAGTCATGCATGGGCGGATCTGGCTGGTTTTCGAAAGGAACCGAGCTCTCATGGATATCTAACTACTGTATAAATTTGGTTGAGATACAATCAAAAGTGAAGACTGTATCGTGTTAACAAGCTCTTTTATAGCAATTTTGACCATTTCAAGGGCCATAATCCAGTCATGCATGGGCGGATCTGGCTGGTTTTCGAAAGGAACCGAGCTCTCATGGATATCTAACTACTGTATAAGTTTAGTTGAGATACAATCAAAAGTGAAGACTGTATCGTGTTAATAAGAAATTGTTTACGGACGCACGCACGCACGCACGCACGACGGACAAATCGCCACGACATAAGCCCTTCTGGCCTTTGGCCAGTAGAGCTAAAAATTGCTCATTATAATCTTAGATCATAGATATTCATTTGAAGAACATTACGGAGAAATTGCTTGTTTTGAGCACTCTCTGCATTTTCAACAATGTTATCAAAAGCTATATCAAGTAATCAGGGCTGTACAAAAAAAAAATTCAGCCACTTGTCCAGGACAAGTGACTTTCAGAATGCCACTTGTCCTGCTAAGATTCTCACTTGTCCCACTTTTCTGCACACCAAGTTTAACATGCGACAAATTTAAGAATTGTGTGGTAGCCCGGATCGCGGTTTCTTGAGTGTTTTAATTGTTTTTTAGTGGGTTTTTAGATCACCTAGAGCCAAAGGCTCAAGGTGAGCTATTCTGATCACTTTTTGTCCGTCTTACGTCGTCCGTCGTCGTCCGTCGTCCGTCGTCCGTCGTTAACATTTAGATCATCTCCTCCTTAACCACTTGACCAATTTCAACCAAACTTCACAGGAATGTTCCTTTGGTGAACCTCTTTAAAAATTGTTCAAAGATTTAAATTCCATCGAGAACTTTGGTTGCCGCGGCAACAGAAAAGGGGAAAATTGCCAAATCTTAAAAAATCTTCTTGTCCAAAAGTACTGGCCCGATTTAAAAATTATTTTGCACAAATGTTCCTTGGGGTACCCTCTACCAAGATTGTTCAAATATTTCCGATCCGTTGAAAAACATGGCCGCCAGGGGGCGGAGCTTATTTTCCTTATATGTGCATTGTTAAAACTTTAAAAATCTTCTTGTCCAGAAGTACTGGCCCGATTTGACAATTATTTTGCACAAATGTACATTGGGGCACCCTTTACCAAGATTGTTCAAAAATTTCCGATCGGTTGAAAAACATGGCCGCCAGGGGGCGGAGCCTGTTTTCCTTATATGTGCATTGTTAAAATTTTAAAAATCTTCTTGTCAAAAAGTACTGGCCCGATTTGAAAATTGTTTTGCACAAATGTTCCTTGGGGCACCCTTTACGAAGATTGTTCAAATATTTCCGATCCGTTGAAAAACATGGCCGCCAGGGCGTGGAACTTGTTTTCCTTATATGTGCATTGTTAAAACTTAAAAAATCTTCTTGTCCAAAAGTACTGGCCCGATTTGAAAATTATTTTCCACAAATGTTGATTGGGGCACCCTTTACCAAGATTGTTCAAATATTTCCGATCGATTGAAAAACATGGCCGCCAGGGGGTGGAGCCTGTTTTCCTTATATGTGCATTGTTAAAATTTTAAAAATCTTCTTGTCAAAAAGTACTGGCCCAATTTGAAAATTATTTTGCACAAATGTTCCTTGGGGCACCCTTTACCAAGATTGTTCAAATATTCCCGATCCGTTGAAAAACATGGCCGCCAGGGCGCGGAGCTTGTTTTCCTTATACGTGCATTGTTAAAACTTAAAAAAACTTCTTGTCCAAAAGTACTGGCCCGATTTGAAAATTATTTTCCACAAATGTTCATTGGGGCACCCTTTACCTAGATTGTTCAAATATTTCCGATCGGTTGAAAAACATGGCCGCCAGGGGGCGGAGCCTGTTTTCCTTATATGTGCATTGTTAAAATTTTAAAAATCTTCTTGACCAAAAGTACTGGCCCGATTTGAAAATTATTTTGCACAAATGTTCCTTGGGGCACCCTTTACCAAGATTGTTCAAATATTTCCGATCCGTTGAAAAACATGGCCGCCAGGGGGCGAAGCTTGTTTTCCTTCTACGTGCATTGTTAAAACTTAAAAAATCTTCTTGTCCAAAAGTACTTGCCCGATTTGAAAATTATTTTCCACAAATGTTCATTGGGGCACCCTTTACCAAGATTGTTCAAATATTTCCGATCGGTTGAAAAACATGGCCGCCAGGGGGCGGAGCCTGTTTTCCTTATATGTGCATTGTTAAAATTTTAAAAATCTTCTTGACCAAAAGTACTGGCCCGATTTGAAAATTATTTTGCACAAATGTTCCTTGGGGCACCCTTTACCAAGATTGTTCAAATATTTCCGATCGGTTGAAAAACATGGCCGCCAGGAGGAGGAGCTTGGTTTTTTTTTGTTAAAATTTTAAAAATCTTCTTGTCCAAAAGTACTGGCCCAATTTGAAAATTATTTTGCACAAATGTTTCTTGGGGCACCCTTTACCAAGATTGTTCAAATATTTCCGATCGGTTGAAAAACATGGCCGCCAGGGTTGCTGCAGCATCAGAAAGGGGGCAAAATGTCCAAGCTTTAAAAGTTCTTGTCTGATATTAAGGAAATTGAATATAAATCCTACTTCAGTGATCCTCTACATTTAATTTGTTCAAGCTGTTTTGATTAGTTACAAAATCATAGCAACCTCGCGTCATCACAAAAGGGGTAAATTGAACTTTTAGCTACAAATGACAACTCCTACCATTCCACTTGACCAATTTCAATGTTACTTCACAGGAATGTTCCTTTGATGGTCCTCTTTCAAAATTGTTCAAATACTTGCATTCTGTGTAGAACCTTTGTTGCTGCAGCATCAGAAATTGAGAAAGCTCTTGTTAGATTTCAAGATAAAAATGGACTATTTCCACTCCTTGCAGTTTCATTTGAACTCCTGATCAAATTTTCACAGATATTTGCAGTTAAATATTTGCTTCTAATTAACTATCATTCAGGTGATCGATTTTAGGGCCATCTTGGCCCTCTTGTTTTCCTAGTTCTGTATAAAGATAACATTAAGAGCACACAATGTACATGATTTAAGGGTAGTGACCAATTCAAATAAAATTATTGCAAAAGACCTGTAGTGCAGCATTCAGTTAAAAAAAAAAAATGAAATTTGGAAAAGAGATTATTTTTCACTGGGTTATTTGAAATATTCTGCATAAAATGTATGTATTTTATCCATATTTACAAAAGATTCAAAAGCTATTGACAGAAATGTAAACTTGAGACAACATAGTCAAATGATGCAATAGCACTTTTCAAATTGAAGATAACAAAATAATAAGGTCACCGATTTAGGTCCCTCACCGAAACAGGGCAGTGTTCTATACGAGGGTCAGTTTTACAAAGAAAGACATATTAAAAAAATTCAATTTTATTAACCGAAAGTCAAATTTATCAGGTTCAATGTAGTTTATTAAATCAAAAAATATTGTCAAAAAAAATGAAAGACAACAAACCGTTAAATTTGTTAAATGTGTTGCGGTCAATCTCATTAAAATCATCTCCTATTAACGCTACGCATTTACATTTAGTCAGATCGGGGTACTTTAAATAGTCAGATTGGTGTTTTATTTTGATGATTGCGCAATGTTAATCATGGTTCCCTACTTTGAGAATTAGAAATCGGTAAACAGCGTTGAATGTAAACATCGGGGTCGTCAGGTCGCGAATGTCATTCACCCAATTGCTCATTTCATCCAATGAAATCGCAACTATTAAGTCATATGATTTTTTTCCCGCCGTTTATGCTAATTAATTTTGGTAAACAAAGCCGTGATTGGGCAATTATCATACTCGGGGGGAATCATTTATATATTTCATTCCAAACAATTTTCTTTGTCCCTGATATTACGAATATTATGTCGATCTGAAGGTATTTCACAAATTGATAAACGGCAAGATAATTTTTAGCAGTCGTCGTATTGTCTTTAATTTGTATCTAATTTATTTTATTTACTTCTGCATGGCGAAAATTTCTTCCAAGTCTTTCTGAACCGGTTTGCACCAGTTTGCAAACATCGCATACCGAAAGTAGAAATATGGATCAAAATACATTTACGGGAATATTTTAATGAGACCGATCCATAGGTAATTCCCTAGCTTTCATGAAATAACCCAGCCCCAAGGAACAATTGTCACTTATGATTGGACAGCCTTATTGGATACATATATATCACGTTAATCGACTATTACTGACGCGATTCGGTTGGCTGAAATCACTCGATCTGACAGGTGGTTAACTCCGCCTACTGTTATTGATTTGTTATGGTCACGCGCGAGTGGTTTTTCACATGCAACATACAGTCAAATTTATACACGACAGACATGTGTGATAGTAATTAAGCCGGGCTACCAGACACAGGAATTTACATTCACTGTTACGTAAATGGGTTGATATAATGGGACGTGGATTTTTGGAAAATGCCACTTGTCCGGGACTGAGATGTTGCAATTAGCGACTTGCCCGATGCGATTTATGACTTGTCCCGGACGTCGGGCTATGGGATTTGTACAGCCCTGGTAATGCGTCAAAATGAAACTTTTCTATTTGCCAAACTGTCTTTTTAAAAAAAAGAAAAAAGAGTTATAAGCATTGTGGTAAAAGGAGAAACTTTTCAGTATGAGCAATTTCTTCTTTTGCCACAATGTTTTCAAATCTATTCAGTAATGATACTAAATTTAAAAGAGATATTCTACATTTTTTCACATAATTATGATTTAAAAGATTTGATGTTAGTGGGAGATTGATTTTTGGTAATTAAATCGGCTTTCAACAATGTTTCTGTCATATCACAGAATTTCTTGGGTAAGCTACCAGTACTACTGGTCCATTTATCCTGACACCAGCAAGTCAGTCAAACTGCAATCCTGAGCGCCATTATTACTATTTTTAAAGTCTTTGCTAAGCCCTAGAGTCGGCCGGGGATCGAACCCACATACTCCCAGACCCAAGGCGGATGCTCTACCAATCAAGTGTGTGGGAGAGGGTTAAGTGTATGCTGTTTACCCAAGACCAATAGGAATGGTCTCATGACATTGACTCTATTGATATAGGCTCACCATAGTTTTAAGGTTAAAGCCACTTTCAACATTTAATAAGTGGTCTGCTGCTAATACATCAAATTGCATCTGAATGTTGGAAAGGGAGGGTTTATATGTTAGAAAACATGAAAGAAAAAGTACATTTAAGGCAAGGGTATCTGAGAGATAAAACTGAACAAAAACAAGAGCTCTGCGGAGCGTACACCAACGCAAAACAAGAGGGCCATGATGGCCCTGGATCGCTCACCGGACTTATGCAATGTGATTTTACATGACAACCACAGTCAACCACATTAACTAATTTTGTGGTCAAGTAAGCTTATACAAGAGGCACAAGAGGGCCAGTATCGCTCCACTGCCATTAGGCAAAAATCTCCAAACAGCCCTGCCCCCTGGTGGCAGAAAAACGGCCGAATGGTTTGGGAGGAGAAGATTTTTAAAGTTTTTCACTAAAGCCATTATAAAGCCCCTGGTGGCTATGTTTTTCAACAAATCATCATGGCTTGAAGGAATCTGACAGAGGGTCACCCAAGGAACATTTCTAAAAAATTATTTGAAAATCGACAGGACACTTTCAGGAGAAGATTTTTTAAGCTTTCACTATAGCCATATAAGGCAAAATAGCCCCGCCCTCTGGCGGACATGTTTTCGACCAATCAACATGGCTTGAAGGAATATGATTGAGGGTCACCTTGGAACATTTCTACAAAATTATACGAAAATAGGCCTGTCACTTTCGTCGGAGAAGAGTTTTTAATTTTTCTCTATATCAATATAAGGCAAAATAGCCCCTTCATGTCATTGAGAGGATGCTTTCTGTGAAGTTTCATCCCAATTGACCCACTGGTTACTGAGGAGAAGATATTGACGGACGACAAAAGATGATCACAATAACTCACCTTGAGCACTTCCTGTTCAGCTGAGCTAAAACGAGGCATTCCTGAATAATTATTAAAGCCAACAAGTAATGCAACTTGGTATAGACATGCATTATGTTCCTAGAAACATGTGTACCAAGTTTCATTTGAAAATAATGAACAGTTTTTGAGGTAAGGTTAAGTGTTGTGACTGCCAAGGGTATCACAATAGCTCTTCGACAAACAGATGAGCTAATAAAATTCATTGGAAGAAACATATGTGTCTCCTGTCCATATATCAAAAAGTAGCAGAGTGACAGATAGACGGTGGAGAAATAATCCCTATGTGTCTCCTTGCCATACAAAAACAGTTCAACAGCACTTACCATATTTCCTCCTTATTTCATCTGTTTTTGTCTTTCTATCCTGCCTCCTGTTAAAACAAAAAAATACTATTTTGTGTTCAGGAAATATCATAAATTTTAAATGTAGATTTTGCTATTTTATATATCATGGTTTGAATGCGCATTAAATGTAATCACAAGGGTTGATAACTGTTCACCAAGTAATATATAAACTGGAACAAAATTTAATTAAATGATTAACCCTTTCCCTCATATTGACGCTTTCTGATGCCTCTGCAGCAGACAGCTTTTTGAAAACATAGTGACAAAAGAAGAAATTGCACAAAACGTGCAATTTCTCCTTTTGCCACAATGTTTTCCACTTTTTGTCATAGGTTATCCATTCAATTATGGAGACTTTTTATTGTTGACAAAATACGTTCAAAGTCGTCTGCTGCAGAATTACCGTATGAGAGAAAGGGTTAATCATTTCCCATTTGTGGCAAATCTGCAGCAGACGAGTTTGTAAATATTGTGTCATCTTATTAGAAATCTCCATAAATGAAAGAATAACAATGCGTCACAATGGTTTAAACATCAAACAAGACGCCCAAGAGGGCCAGTATCGCTCCACGGCCATAAGGCAAAAATAAAATCTCCAAACAGCCCTGCCCCCTGGTGGCCATGTTTTTTACCAACCACCATGGCTTAAAGGAATCGTGTAGAGTGTCACCCAAGGAATGTTTGAGGAGAGGATATTTTAAGTTTTCACTTAAGCCATATAAGGCAAAATAGCCCCACCCCCTGGTAGCCATATTTTTCAACCAATCAACATGGCTTGAAGGAATCTGATAGAGGGTCAGCCTAGGAACATTTCTACAAAATTATTTGAATATCAGCCAGACACTTTCGGAGAAGATTTTTTAAGTTTTCTCTTTAGCCATATAAGGCAAAATAGCCCCGCCCTCTTGCGGCCATGTTTTTTTACCAATCAACATGGCTTGAAGGAATCTGATAGAGGGTCAGCCAAGGAACATCTCTACAAAATTATTTGAAAATCGGCTGAACACTTTCGGAGAAGAAGATTTTTTAAGTTTTCACTATAGCTATATAAGGCAAAATAGCCCCACCCACTAGCGGCCATGTTTTTCAACCAATCAACATTTCTTGAAGGAATCTAATAAAGGGTCACCCAAGGAACATTTCTATAAAATTATTTGAAAATCAGCTGGATACTTTCGGAGGAGAAGATTTTTTAAGTTTTCACTATAGCCATATAGGCAAAATAGCCCCGCCCTCTGGCGGCCATGTTTTTTTACCAATCAACATGGCTTGAAGGAATCTGATAGAGGGTCACCAAATGAACATTTCTTCAAAATTATTTGAAAATCGGCTGAACACTTTCGGAGAAGAAGATTTTTAAGTTTTCACTATAGCTATATAAGGCAAAATAGCCCCGCCCTCTGGCGGCCATGTTTTTCCCCCAATCAACATTTCTTGAAGGAATCTAATAAAGGGTCACCCAAGAAACATTTCTACAAAATTATTTGAAAATCGGCCTGACACTTTTGGAGAAGAAGATTTTTTAAGTTTAAAGGAAAAAGTAAACGCACGGACAGACGCACAGACACACAGATGCACAGACGACGGACAATTCGCCATGACATAAGCTCGACTGGCTTTCAGCCAGTGGAGCTAAAAACCTGAAAAGCCAATTTACTTATTAAATATTTTTTCTAGACCATTCTCGACAACCATTCGGATTATAAGATCGTTCTGAATTTGAACAATAATCTAAATTTGAATAGATTTTGTTTTGCCAGGCAAAAGTTAAGTTTCTTCACAAATTTAGAATTACAACTTGAATGATGGACTGAACCCTGAGCAATCTTTTTTAAAGCAGTCTGGAAAGCCCCCTCAAACCAACCCAAACCCTATGTTGTTGTTGTTGTATATTATGTCAATTCTTCTGAAAACCACAACATAGGGTTTTAGTGTCAAATAAAGATTTGCCCCTTTTCCCCATACAAAAATATCTGCAGCAGACGACTTTCAAACCATCTTAGCAAAAACAGGGAAATCTCTTTAAATGAAGGTTTACTTACTGAAAAAAGAAGAAAACATTGTGGCAAATGGAGAAATTGCTTGTTTTGAGCAATTTCTCCTTTTGTCATAATGTTTTCAATAATTGTCTGCTTAACCCTTTCCCTCATACGAAAATTCTGCAGCAGACGACTTAAAACATATTTTGTCAAAACATAGAATATCTCCATAATTGAATGGATAACCTATGACAAAAAGTGGAAAACATTGTGGCAAAAGGAGAAATTGCACGTTTTGTGCAATTTCTTCTTTTGTCACTATGTTTTCAAAAAGCCGTCTGTTGCAAAGGCGTCAGAAAGCGTCTATATGAGGAAAAGGGTTAATAGCCGTCAGAAAGCGTATATATGTAGGGGGGCTAAGAGCATGAAATGGGCTCACTCAAGATTGACCTTTGCAACAAGTGTAGATTCTGATGGACAAACAAAACTTTACCTATCATCATGTTTAGCCTTCATGTCAGTTTTCTTCCTCTCCATTTTGGCATCATCTCTGGCATATCTACAAAATATGTCACTTTTTAAAACACACTTTTCTGCATGCAGACACAGTTTGATGCCTGTGCAGCCGATTGCATTTGGAAACGTTAACAAAAGGAGAAATTGCTTTTGCTACAATGTTGTCAACTCTTTTCAATAATAATGCTTTCATTTATAGATATTTTCAAAGTTGTCCATTTTATAGATTATTGACACTTCGCGGTCATAGTTGAGTGCTTTTTGGCAAGGCACATTTCCTAGCCTAAAACTTGTTTAATAACAAGGGATAAAGAATAGTTTTCATAACCATTATAAAACAAAATAACTGTTGAAAATGGCATTAAACCTAAATAATAAAAAAAAAAATCCAGATTGTTGACAACTCCTCTGACAAAAACATCAATAAATAGACAAAATAATTTTACTAGATTCTCTTGTTTTTGAATATCTGCATCAAAACAACAATCTGTTATAAAGATGGACAAACCATATTTTAAACCGATATTGTTTACGCCCCTGTTGCTAGGAGTTACTCAATAAGAATGGCAGCCACAGTATGACCCTTGCTTGAATCTTGAACCGTAAAAGCCGGCTAAATGGGTCTGAAAGATTGGAGTTGATGCAACTCTTGAGCTCCAACAGGTGGGGTGGTATTCGTGTTATACCTTATCCCTTTCCCCTCATACGACAATTCTGCAGCAGACGACTTTGAACTTATTTTGTCAAAAAATAGAAAATCTCTATAATTGGTTTTTTTTTTTTTCGTTTGTTTGGAGTTTAACGCCGCTTTCAACAGCTTTGGTCATATCACGGCGGTCAGTACACCTACCCATGTTTTTCTGGCTTTCCCACACCAGTACTTACACAACATTCTTTCGAAGCCACTGACTACTCTCTATAATTGAATGGATAACCTATGACTAAAAGTGGAAAACATTGTGACAAAAGGAGAAACTGCATGTTTTATGCAATTTCTTCTTTTGTTACTATGTTTTCAAATAGCCGTCTGCTGCAGAGTCGTCAGGAAGCGTCTATATGAGGGAAAGGGTTAAATATTGTTATCTTGATGTTAATGAGGTATGAGACAAATATCATCTTTCCTGTTTGCCTCAGCTGTTGAAAGCGGTGTAAAGCCCAAAACAAATTACACCCGATATATTAACCCCATGTTTACTCAATATAGTAATAACTCCAAACAACTGTCATAATATGGGAGGTGCTCTGTTGAAACCATCCATACGGCTTTTTGGACAGATGTAGAGCCAGATCAGCCTGCGCATCTGCAAAGCCTAATTTGGCTGTGCACTTTTCGATAATAAATCATAAAAGGTTAGAAGAAACTTCTGAAAAACAGTGCCTTTTTGGATATGTTAGCATAAGATGCGCAGGCAGACATGTTTAACAAGTATTGTTTACCCTTTTCCTTATATAGACGCTTTCTGCAACAGACGGTTTTTGAAAACATAGTGATAAAAGAAGAAATTGCTCAAAACAAGCAATTTCTTCTTTTGCCACAATGTTTTCCGCTTTTATTCATAGGTTATCCATTCAATTATAATGATTTTCAATTTTTTGACAAAATATGTTCAAAGTCGTCTGCTGCAGAATTGTCGTATGAGGGAAAGGGTTAAATACATACCACAATTCATGTTTTACAAAATATTAGGGAAACAAAAATGATGATTAATGCTATAAAGTATTTAAGTATTACTTAGCATAGCACTAAGTAAGGTTGGTGGAATTGAATCAGGAAAAACAGTGTTAGTAAATACTTACTTGGCTTTGTTGTTTCCTTTGCAGCAGCAACAACAGCAGATACAGACGGTCAGCCCGATAATCAGTAAACCACCAATGACACCGCAGGCTATGATCAGAGCTTCATAGTTCACTGTCAATAGAACATATATTACCATCTTTACCCCCAGAGGCTTAGAAAATGAGTGAACTTAACCCTTTCCCTCATATAGACGCTTTCTGAAACCTCTGCAGCAGACGGCTTTTTGAAAACATAGTGACAAAAGAAGAAATTGTACAAAATGTGCAATTTCTCCTTTTGCCAAAATGTTTTCCACTTTTTGTCATAGGTTATCCATTCAATTATGGAGATTTTGATTTTGTTTTGACAAAATACATTCAGTCGTCTGCTGCAGAATTGTCGTATGAGGGAAAGGGTTAACTCTAAAACCCCAAATAAATAATTTTTTCCCCTAGTTGTTTATAGTTTGGAAAAATAAAGAGTTATTCTACCATTTGGATTTTTTTATTTAAATCTTTATTTCCTCCATTTAATGAAGTTCAATAATTTACGAAAGTATAAAGACATTGAGAACAAGAGCGCCAACTGTCTAAAAAATACGCCTGTCCAGTCTTGTTGAGACCAAGTATAGTGATAATTAGTTGTACGTCAGGCAAATATAGAGAGTGGACACCGTTAATACAGTTTCGGACATTTCGAGGGACATAAGCGTTGAGTGACTAAGATAACGTGGTTAGTTATCGAACCTGACCAAGATATTCTGCCCATCAACATATTGTCTAAATTTGGTGATGATCAAATAAAATGTATTCGAGTTACAGCACCGACTACATAAACTTTATTTAATTTAAGTAATACAAGGGCCATAACTCTGAATAGTCGGGTTATAATGTGATACCAGTGATACGTTTTTAAACCCATATATACTTGGTGCATGGAACCCGTTCCAGCCGAATGGGAATGCTGGATTATAATCTGCCAATGACTATGAGACCTCCAATAGAAGAATTTACCAAAACGAAATGAGAAGTGTTCAAAACATTGTGGCAAAAGGAGAAATATCTGATACTAAGCAAATTCTCTTTTTTGCCACGATGTTTTCAACTCCATCTAATAATTAATCTTTCATTTTTGGATAATTTTACGTTTTTTCCCAATATGTTTTAAAATTTGTCTGTTTGTGTAATGTTGTATGTCGGTACGCCTGATGGAATCCTAACCTCCCGCTCCTGAATTGTATGCTTTCACCACTATAAAGAAAATTCTATCTTAAAGTCTTATTTTTGGTAGTTTTTTAACTTAAAGAATGAATGAATGACCAAAGATCAACAAACCTTATTTGTTCCTTAACCCTTTTCCACAAATAAAAAATCTGCAGCAGACAACTTTGAAAACAATTTTGGCAAAAATATGAACATGAAGATCTCTATGAACCAAAGTTTAATTCTTAACCCTTTCCCTCATATAGACGCTTTCTGACGCCTCTGCAGCAGACGGCTTTTTGAAAACATAGTGACAAAAGAAGAAATTGCTCAAAACGAATAATAGGTTGGTTATCCATTCAATTATAGAGATTTTCTATTTTTGACAAAATATGTTCAAAGTAATCTGCTGCAGAAATGTTGTATGAGGGAAAGGGTTATAAAGGGTTGAAAACATTGTGGCAAAAGTAGAAATAATTGCTCATCATGAGCTATTTTTTTTCTCTTTTTGTAACAGCATTTTCAAAAGATGTCTGTGTAGGAAAGGTTTAACCCTTTCCCCCATACAACAATTCTGCAGCAGACGACTTCGAACATATTTTGTCAAAAAAAAGAAAATCTCTATAATTAAATGAATAACCTATGACTAAAAGTGGAAAATATCGTGGCAAAAGGAGAAATCGCTCGTTTTGAACATTTTCTTCTTCTGTCACTTTGTTTAAGCTTTCAGAAAGCCGTCTGCTGCAGAGGCGTCAGAAAGCGTCTATATGAGGGAAAGGGTTAAATCCTATGTTGTTGAAACTCAAACGAGTCATTTCACTGAGATTATGTGTTGAGTGCCACAACAGAGGGTTTGTTCAGATAATAAGATAGGAAATGTGCGGAAAAGACGCAATTTTGTCTTCCTTTTAACCCTTTCCCATTTGCAATAAATCAGCAGCAGATGACTTTGAAAATATTTTGACAAATGTTGAAAATATTTTGACAAATGTTGAAAATATTTTGACAAATGTTGAAAATATTTTGACAAATGTTGAAAATATTTTTAAATGAAAGTTATATTTATAAATAATTAAAGTTAAAACTTTGCGGCAAAAGGAGAAATTTCTTCTTTTGTCACAATGTTTTCAAAAGCCGTCTCCTGTAGAGGCGTCAGAAAGCGTCTATATGTGGGAAGAAATAAAAATCCTTCTTCAAAAAGTTTTAAAATACTCACCCCAGCAAACTCCCCATTTTGTTTGACTCAGAGAGCAGTCACATTCGTCAGTAGGAACCACTCTAGTTTTCAAGGTACACGTGTTCTTACAGGCACACCATACACACTGGAATCAAACCGAAATTTGTCTTAATTAACCCTTTCCATATAGACGCTTTCTGACGCCTCTGCAGCAGACGGCTTTTTGAAAACATAGTAACAAAAGAAGAAATTGCACAAAACGTGCAATTTCTCCTTTTGCCACAATGTTTTCCACTTTTAGTCATAGGTTATCCATTCAATTATAGAGATTTTCCATTTTTTGACAAAATATGTTCAAAGTCGTCTGTTGCAGAATTGTCGTATGAGGGAAAGGGTTAACACTATATGAAATCAATATCAATGAAAGTATTATTGAGAAAAAAAAAGTAACAAAGGAGAAATTTCTCAATATCATATTTAATATATTAATCAGCAATATACAGGAAATAAAATATGAAACAACCTGTTAAGTGCAATCTTTACTTTGATCACAGAGTTTTTATACAAATGTCTGTATATAAGTATCGACTAAAACCCTTTCCCTCATATAGACGCTTTCTGACGCCTCTTCTCCTTTTACAACAATGTTTTCCACTTTTAGTCATAGGTTATCTATTCAATCATAGAGATTTTCTAATATTTGACAAAATATGTTCAAACGTCGTCTGCTGCAGAATTGTCATATGAGGGAAAGGGTCAATTGTTTATTGTTATATCACAGTGATTCCCAGGTAAGTTACCAGTACAGCCAGTCAGTCGTTATGCTAACCCCGCAAGCAAATGAGCAATTTCTCCTTTTGCCACAATGTTTTCCACTTTTAGTCATAGGTTATCCATTCAATTATAGAGATTTTCCATTTTTTGACAAAATATGTTCAAAGTCGTCTGCTGCAGAATTGTCATATGAGAGAAAGGGTTTATATCTTTTATCATGTTTCTGAAGGTGTTTTAGTCTTGGAAGGCTCTGAAATCAGCATAGCCCCTAATGGATGAAACAATTAAGATTATTAACGCTTTTCTACATGCAGACACGTTTTGAAGCAGTCTGCGGCAAATAACATTTCAAAGACTTTGGCAAAAGGAGAAACAGCTTAAAATGAACTATTTCTACTTTTGCCAAAATGTTTTCAATTCTGTTTAATAATTATTTTTTCGTCCAATTTTCATTTATATAAAGATTTTTCTCTATTTTGTCAAGATATTTTCCGTCTCCTGCTGCAGATTTGTTGTAGATTTGAAAGGGTTGATAGAAAATAAAATCTAGTTACCTGTCCGGAACCAACTTTAAGGCAATCCTTACAGCTGCCATTGCTTCTTTGACACTCTAAAATTCAAAACATGTTTATGAGCAGAGTTCTAGATAACCCTTTCCCTTATATAGACGCTTTCTGAAGCCTCTGCAGCAGACAGCTTTTTGAAACACAGTGACAAAAGAAGAAATTGCACAAAACGTGCAATTTCTCCTTTTGACACAATGTTTTCCCTTTTTTGTCATAGGTTATCCATTCAACTATAGAGATTTTCTATGTTTTGACAAAATAAGTTCAAAGTCGTCTGCTGCAGAATTGTCGTATGAGGGAAAGGGATAAGGGTTTTTTTATTATCTATTCTAAACTCCTTATTTGATACTCAAAAACCCTATGTAGTGGGTACACAATATAATCCTCTTAGTGAGGCAATTCTTTTGTGAACCACAACATAGGGTTTGGTTGAGAAATAAGAGAGATATTGTGGGGGAAAACCCCAATTTACTCAACCTTATTGAGTGATATCTGAAATGATTGTTTTATATTTTACACCACTTTCAACAATTTTTCAGATATATCCAACATTTCCTGGGTAAGTTACCAGTACTACTGGTCCATTTATCCTGTCACTAGTCAGTCGTAATGCTAACCCTGCGACACTTGTCACTAGTCAGTCGTAATGCTAACCCTGCGACACTTGTCACTAGTCAGTCGTAATGCTAACCCTGCGACACTTGTCACTAGTCAGTCGTAATGCTAACCCTGCGACACTTGTCACTAGTCAGTCGTAATGCTAACCCTGCGACACTTGTCACTAGTCAGTCGTAATGCTAACCCTGTGACACTTGTCACTAGTCAGTCGTAATGCTAACCCTGCGACACTTGTCACTAGTCAGTCGTAATGCTAACCCTGCGACACTGAGCGCCAAGGAGGGTAGCCATTACTAAAGTCTTTGGTATGACCCTGCCGGGGAACGAACCTGTGACCTCCCACTCCAAAGGTGGATGCTCTACCACTAAACCACCAAGGCAGTGATGAGGCTCAGCAGAAAGAGATTATTATACTTAAATTGGTTTAAATGAATAATAATTATCATATAATTATCATATATTGTTTTTAAATTGGTCTGCTCGAGTGTGTTCATGGCATAAACTATGAATAATTTTGAGCTTACCTTCCTTTGGCAATATTGTTGTAACTGGAATAAGAACTGTAGTTGTTCCTTGACCTGTGTAAAAGAAAAGAGGTCCATCATGAGAGAGAGAGACAGACAGACACAGACAAACACAGAGAGAGAGAGAGAGAGAGAGAGAAAGAGAGAGAGAGAGAGAGGAGAGAGGAGAGAGAAGAGAGAAGAGAGGAGAGAGGAGAGAGAGAGAGAGAGAGAGACACACACACACACACACAGCATTGATACACAGAATTCCATCAATAATACACATCTTTGAAGCATTCTACATCACTCATACCAAGGAAATTACAACAGATCTTACTTGGAAAACCGACATCAGCATTACCACAGGAAAGGATCAGCCAGAACATACTCAAACTACTAGGCAGACACAGCTACAATATTAACCCTTTCCCTCATATAGACGCTTTCTGACGCCTCTGCAGCAGACGGCTCTTTGAAAACCTAGTGACAAAAGAAGAATTCCTCCTTTTGACACAATGTTTTCCACTTTTAGTCATAGGTTATCCATTCAATTATAGAGATTTTCTATGTTTTGACAAAATACGTTCAAAGTCGTCTGTAGCAGAATTGTCGTATGAGGGAAAGGGTTAAATACAACCAGGAAGTAAATCGAAGACATTTATCTCGCTATTAAATACAAAAACACCTTGATCATTCACCTTCCGTCTGAGATCCATACCACAAACAGGATATCCAAGCATTCGAAAAGTCCTGTGCAAGGTAGCCCGATTTTGTAACTAGAAACTCTTCATATCGTGATGGCGTCACATGATAGTTTACAGAGCTCAAGATAAGGGCCATTAGCATGTTCTAAAACCCTTATTTGACACTCTAACTAATATGTCACGTGACATCAATGCTAGAAAACCTGAATTGGCAACTACTCAAACAAAGACGGAAAAACAATTACACAAACCAGTCAACAACTCCCCCCCCTAATAGAAATTCCAGACTAAGTTTCTCTCACACAGCCATTCATGCATCGAAATGTGTAAGAACTATGAGCAGTATACATGTAAGAACAGCTTTCTGCCCAGAGCTCTAGATAAGTGGCGTATTGCATGTTCTAAAATCCTTATTTGAACATCTAACCCTATGTTGTGGGTACTCAAAAGAATCGTCTCAGTGAGATAATTCTTTTGAGTACTCACATCATAAGATTTGCTTTAATATAAATAAAAGAGAAATTATGGATAAAAGAGCTGAATACCCCTCCTTATCTGGAGCTCTGCTGCCTATATAAAAGTATGTTCATATAGTAATCGAGACCAAATAAGTCGAAACTTATAAGCATTTTGCTTTTTACAGGTCCATTACGTTTTGTTCTGCCTCTTTGTGATTTGGTTAAAGTTCTTATACTTTATAGTATTTCCTTGTTCTATTAACAGTTTTTATTAACTTATCAATTTTACATTTATTTTGGAATGACCTTTGACACAATCAGTGTCACTTAAGGCATATAACATCTTGCATTAAATTTGTAAGGGTAAACCCAATACTTATTTAGTCTGGATTTAAAACTATTGATTGTAGATCACTACTAGATGCTTCAACTTCTGTTGAGGAAAAGTTGTTCCAGTTATCAATTACCCTAATATTAGAATTATTTTTTCTTATTTCTGTTCTAGCTCTGGTCTTGTAAAGTTTATATCTATGACCCCTAGTTTATGTAGCAACATCCCTCATGTTCAATAATTTTATAGAAATCTTATCTTAATTGTTCAGGAGTTTGTATGTTTGAATGACGTCAGTTCTTGCTCTTCTGAATTCTTGCGTTGGTAGTCCCAGATGTAAAAGTCTGTCTTTGTAGGTATACCCTTTAATCTCTTGAATAAATTTACTGGCTCGTCTTTGGACATTTTCTATTAAGACTGCATATTTTTTGTAAGATGGCCCCTATATGACAGATGCATGGTGCAAATGATGATGATTTAGGACGTTGTTTACCCTTGCGTTCGGCATTAATGACATTTGGCAAGCATACACCAAATGAGGTCTGACAAGGGCTTTATAAATACAATGTATAGTTGATGAAACATATCAATGTCCATGTATGTAAAAGTTTTGACAATTGACCTAAGTTTCTGTTGGCAATATTGACCTTTGTTTTTATGTGTATGTCAAATTTGAGTTTGTTGTTGAATATAACCACTAAGTCTTTTTCGTGGTCAACTTCTTGGATTTTATGTTGATTGTTGCCTATGTCCCACATGAAGAAGTCAATTTGTTTGTTCTGCCCTATATGCATGGTTTTACATTTCTTAATATTAAACATCATCTGCCATTTGTTGGCCCAATCAGAAGCTTTATAGATATTGTTCTGTAGTTTTTCTTTATCTTCTTTTGTTGTTGTCACAAAATATAGTTTAGTGTCATCAGCTAATAGTTTGACAGTGCAGTCCAAGGCTTCTGTGATGTCATTGATGAATATAAGAAACAGTATTGGCCCAAGAACACTGCCCTAAGGTACTCCACTAACAACCTTTGCCCATGTTAAGTATTAAACATTTACTATAACCCTTTGAGAGCGATTGTTTAGTAAATCTTGTATCTTGGTCGCTCTTAACCCTTTCCCTCATATAGACGCTTTCTGACGCCTCTGCAGCAGATAGCTTTTTGAAAACATAGTGACAAAAGAAGAAATTGCACAAAACGTGCAATTTCTCCTTTTGCCACAATGTTTTCCACTTTTTGTCATAGGTTATCCATTCAACTATGGAGATTTTCTATGTTTTGACAAAAATAAGTTAAAGTCGTCTGCTGCAGAATTGTCATATGAGGGAAAGGGTTAAAGCTGAATAATACCGAATAATACTGAATTATTCGAAAAAAACTACAGAATAATACATATACTTTGCAAATAATATTCATATTTGTGTACATTTAGGTGAAATATATATGAATTTGATATAAAAATCCTGTTGTTGGCATATGGCAGTCTCAAAATGTCTGTTTCGTTTATTTTGGAGTGACCTCCCTTGAGAATGTATCAAATGCTTGGAAAATGTGTCTGATCTGGGTTTTTTGGCTTTATTAAATAGTTTCCACGATTTTTGAAAAAATTACATTTTGTCTATTTTATAATAGTCTACATCTATTTCTGTATATATT
>JASEVX010000015.1:9796019-9910961 GCA_031761405.1 Serripes groenlandicus
GTTGCAGGCCGATGTAGGAATACCTGTGGTTGCTGCCAGCACGTTACAAATCAAAAACAGAAGCCAAATAAACTGTTATCAAGACCTTCATCTTGTGTGTTGCTGCTATACAACTTTATTTGTGTGGAATATTTCTTTAAATATTAAGTCACTGTTAACAATATATTTCCTCGGATTTCACTTCCTCTTGTAAACAAAAGCCTAATTTCTTTCAAGGAAACTAATATTACTACGCGAAATAAAAAAAGTTCTCTGCTTAAAATGTTTCTTACGGAAACGAATGAAATATATATTGTGTCTGTTTCTCTTTAAATATACAATACAAACATCACGTTACTACTTAAGTTTCCTTTTAGAATGAAATATAAACGTTATCCTCAATTTTCGGAAGAGGCGCATTAATATATTAAGGTAAAATCAACGTCACATGAGAGTTTCGCCACCATGAACTAATTTACGTCTGTCGATATGAACCTATTACTCACTCACTAACTGATCTCTAACTCGTATTTCACCCTCTACATATATTACATACATGAATCTGTCTAGTTTTAAAAACGGTCTCGCACGTAACAGAAGACTGGAAACATATAGGAAAAACCAATTGGAAATATCTATTTATAAAATGAAAGTACAAATTTAGTAGTCTCAGATATTTTCGCCGTTACATAATTGTATTGTAATTGTCGATACATTCAAAATATAAAATCGCAATCTGGACTAAGAGATTAATGTATCTGGCCTGGGGTAGTAGAACACATTGTGTGTCGTATCTAAGAATTTGTTAACGAAACTAATCCATGGCATGCAAACTAATTCGCACAATTATTGAATAAAGCTGAAAAGCATTGTGGAAAAAGGTGAATTATAAGTTGCTCATTATGTGGATATAAACTTAACCCTTTTTTCAAACATACTAACAAATCTGCAACAGACCACTTTGAAACCATATATATCTATAATAATAATAATATACAAACATGTGGACAATCTTTATAAATGAAAGTTTAATTATAGAATAGAGCGGAAAATATGATTGTGGGCAAAAAAAATGTTTTCAAAAATTGTCTGCTGCAGAGATGCGTCTGAAGTGGTTAAGTGTTGACAGGGAACGTGTATAGATATATATCCTGAATCACTTGGGACGTAGATCAGATAGATACGCCCCTTGAAATTTAAAAGAAGTCCAAAAGTTGTACCCTATCTGTTATCAGCGCTATTTATGACAGTTTTA
This sequence comes from Serripes groenlandicus, assembly GCA_031761405.1. Lineage (NCBI taxonomy): Eukaryota > Metazoa > Mollusca > Bivalvia > Cardiida > Cardiidae > Serripes > Serripes groenlandicus. Next base: position 9,797,254 of record JASEVX010000015.1, read on the forward strand.
TTAAATGTGTTGGTCCCCGCAAGAAAACCAACATATGATGACTTCTGCGTAATGTATCGACCTAGATCAGCCTGCGCAGACTGATCCGGGCCGACACATTCCGTCTCAGGGGTATATCAGTATAGATCGAGTAATCATTCCTGAAACAGAAAATACACAGGAGGCGAAAAGTGTCTGTCCAGGTAAGCCTGCGGCGGCATGCTTTGGGGTCGATCCCGGGTCGAGTAACTTTATGCAGAGTCCACACTGATGGTTTTTCTAGCGGGACGTTTTAAATGTTTCATCATATAATTGCCACGTCCATATATATATATAGTACTCAATACTTAATAGTAGGGAATCCAACATTCAAATGTGTACGCAGTGCATAAGTTTATATAAGGGTAAGATAGTCATTTCAAAATGACAGCTATAACTTGCATTTGAGCCCCGGTCTTCCTCCCAGGGGACAGGACTTTTAACTCTACTTTGGTTTAGGTCTATAACACATATCTTTATAAAGTAGTTGTGTAGGAGCCGCGTCCGGACCAATTTTGGGTCTTAATCCGAAATTTCCCTCATACGACAATTCTGCAGCAGACTACTTAATTTGAACATATGTTGTCAAAAAATTGAAAATCTCGATAATTGAATGGATAACCTATGACAAAAAGTGGAAAACATTGTGTCAAAAAGGAGAAATTGCACGTTTTGTGCGATTTCTTCTTTTGTCACTATGTTTTCAAAAAGCCGTCTGCTGCAGAGGCGTCAGAAAGCGTCTATATGAGGGAAAGGGTTAACACATTTTCCTACAGTGACATTTATGCGAGCCTGTGCCAGAGTTTGATTGGTTGGTGTTTGATGCCGCTCTCCAAAAAAACACACACAAAAAACAAACAATCAGTTATATCACGGCGTTATCTGGGAAATCAGTACTACTGGTCCATCTATCCTGACACATGCCAGTCAGTCGTATGCCTAATGCTAAGCCCGCAACCATGAGCTCAATGGAAGGGAGCCAGTACTACGTACCATTGTTAAAGTCTTTGGTCTGTGACAGAGACATATAAAATGTATTTATATATGTCTCTGCCTGCTCATACGAACAGTCTCCCCAGAGTGGGCATATTCACTCGGTACGCCTAAAGTTATGTAATACAGACACATTTTTCTTTTGGTAAAACAAAGAAATGAAGCCCCCTTGTTTTACATCGATGTATCTTTATATGATCAGTAGGGTCAACACGACTTCAAATCCCTGGACACTATTCTCATTATTATGGGTATATGTTGACTGGATTTTGTGACAAATACACCAACATTTGGCTCAACTAGAATTACCAAGTAATTGACAATCAATGTATACGTTCTGAAAACATATACATTCAGGGGGTTCAGTCATTATTCGTCGTTTTTAACCAGAATCATTGACAAGAAAAGCTAGGTTGCAGGTAAACTTTTTGTCATGCCTGGACTCTCTGAAGCAATTATCAACAATGATTAATTATGTCCCTCGTGGTCCAAGTTGGTGCTTCGCGCTAGTCTTCTATTAGAAGGCAATTTTCAGTTAACCCTTTCCCCCCGTACAACAAAATTGCAGCAGACGACTTTGAAAACATCTCAACAATAATATGGAAAATGTGTGTTGGGCATGCCCAACTTTATCCTGCTATGTATAAGTGTTTTAATGGCGGATAGTTGGAGATCACGGAGGGTTGTTGTACGTACCACCGAGGGTTGTTGTACGTACCACCGAGTGCCTATTATTTGGTTGTCACGCACATCTTGCACACTTGAACATCAGTTTTGTATATGTCGATGCAAGGAAACCTCTCATGTTTCTTCAAAACCAGTGATAATTCGTTTAACAGATTCGAGGCGAACGATCATATATATGTTTTAAGTGCTGCAATCTCATTTTATTTTCGCAATCAAAGATAACAACTGCAATCCAGTCTAAAAAGTCCGATCTGACGAATCCGTATAGAGATAAGTCAAAGACCTGTTATTAGGTCTTTAGTTTAACTTATTTATTTTACATTGATTGCGATAACAACTTTCAGCTTATATTAAACGCGCTCGATGTCTACATCCTGGAGATTTAACCAGCACTCGAGCCGTTTGAATCCCAACGGCTGAACTCGCTCACTATGTGTTTTATTCAGTTATGTTGTGCAAATCTTCACATGTTACATCATTATTGATGTTGTCTTGATGCAAATGTGAAAGGTAAAGTCTCGGAATGTTCAAAGAAGTTGATTATAGCAGCAAAACTTACGGCGTAATATTCCACCCGAAAAAAAAAAAGAGTTTGGTCTAAGCAGGGACGTAGATAAGACTAAGTCTAAGTGAGAAAACTCGTACCATTTAATTAGTGCGAATTTAGAGTTAGTTCCCTTGAATAAAAGGTGCACACACAACATAATCAAAGAACTGACCGTCCTGGTTGGACGGTTTGTGGTGGTATTCGTAAATTTCTGTCAGACAAACGGCTACATGTGTATTATCACAAGAGGTCACTGGAACAAATCAAACGAAAATGTGTTAACGGTCTGGATTTCACCAGAGACATATAAACACATGTGTTTATTTGTCTCGGATTTCACATATATTACAAGAGAAAGTTGATGCAAGGCATCAATGTCGCCGGAGAAGACTGCATTGATTTATTTATGTATTCTTGACTTTCCTTGGTCTATTCAAACATTTGCTTATAAATTTTATATTCATACCTATACATTAGGGTATCTATAAAAAATTAACAAAATGTGTACACATTTATCTTGGCTTAAATTTAATTTTGCTGTTGTTACTTATTTAAATAATAGTATTCATTCATATAATTTCAATGTTTGTCAATCTTATTCGAATCACAAGGTAAATATCCTGGTATTGCTTTAAAGGGAGGTAATTTGAAGAAAACAAAAGTCTTCAAAAGGAGAAATATATCAGCATTACCGTCTACAGTTTAAATTGTTCTATTGTTTGTGGATTTAAAAATGTTCCTTTTTTCTTATTTCTACATGTACAACGAAATATTGCGGCTTCTCTTTGACGCTTTGCGTCAAACATTCGTCTTGTACTTGTCTAAAATAAAATAATATCACTCGCTTTTTCATATCGAAATGCGCATGCGCGAAAATCGATGTTAAAGGTCACGAAACTACACAACAGAATAGGGTCTATATTTAGCTTAGAAACAGTTCCTACTTTAGATATTCATGGATTAACATTATTAAATGAATTCTACACAAATCAAGACATCTCTTTGAACATGAAAACAACATTTAGTAATATAAAATTGCTATTAAAAGGAGAATCCGAAATTGACCTCAATGATGACACATAAGAGTCTGCATTAGGGGGTGTTGGTTCACGTCTTTAAGGGACCACTTTTGTCTTCGTAAATAAGACAAAAAACTTAAATGCGAGTGAAATAAAAAAAAAATGCAAACATTAAAAAATCGGAATATTTATTTCATTTTAGATGTGTCATTTATTAGTGTTCGTAAACAACCACAATTGTAATATGTTCAAATCATCTAGATTTGTTTCTTTCTAATAATAAGCCGCCCTCCCATGTGATTTCCGAAAACCTATTAAAAATAGAAGTCGCGGGCTTCTGCCCGGCGACTAATTACTTCGTCCAGAGTCATGTAAACACATGTGTTTATATGTCTCTGATTTCACATATATTATTACTTCGTCCAGAGACATGTAAACACATGTGTTTGTACATATAGTATTACTTCGTCCAGAGACATGTAAACACATGTGTTTGCACATATATTATTACTTCGTCCAGAGACATGTAAACACATGTGTTTATATGTCTCTGCTTCGTCTAAACTGGCAGCACATGTGCTGTGTGCAGATTTATTTTACACCATAACGGTTGGTTTTCATGAATTCCCAAATACAAATAAATATGAAACAGACGACTTTTAAAACATCTAGGCAAAGGTATGGAAAGTTTCTATAATTGAAAGCATAATATGATTTATTTTTAAAAAAACCAGTATGACAAAGAGCGTGTCCTTGGTAAGTAACCAGTTCTACCGATTCATTTATCCTGACACCAGCGAGTCAGTCGTAATGCTTAGCCCACAACCCTAGGGGCCAAAGCCATTGCTTCCATTTACCGCATCCGCGAACATTCAACCACTACAACACCGAGGTGGTTATTATAAAGTTTATGAAAACATAATATGAGCCGTCCCGCGAGAAAACCAACATTATGGCCTCTGCGTAATGTATCGATCCAGATCAGCCTGCGCAGACTGATCCGTGCCGACACATCCCATCTCAGTGGGATAGAGGTATAGAGTTATGATTCCTAAAACAGAAAATCCACAAGAGGCGAAAAGTGTCTGTCCGGGTTAGCCTGCACGACATGCTTAGGCTGATTCGGGTCCATACCTTACGCAAAGTCCACAAAACGAGTTTCGCCCACTTTACATAACTATATCCGAAACCATTAGTTTCTCTTTGCTGGTGTCACACCTACAATTCGTTGAACTACTAGTAACTAACAAAAGTTATTCCTGTGAAGTTTGGTTAAGATCACCCAAGGTAGTCCTGAATTATGTTAAGTAAATTATATTAAAACAAGAGCATCGACAACGAAACAAATCTTTGCGCCAGATTTTTTCATACAGATGTATTATAGTCATTGTGGCCTTTGACCTAGATCAGTGAAATGGAAACACTTCCAAGCTCACTTTACAATAAACCAGTGTACGACGTATGAAGGGATTTTCCAAATGAGTGCTAAAGCGATGAATTCATTTCATACAGACATGAAATGTGTTAATTAATGCGACCTTGACATAACTGGGTAAAACACGAACCCCTCTCTTGACACAGCAATTGTGTATGGAATATTTAGGGTAATCCGTCCACAAATGAAAGTGCTAGAGCGATGAAGTTGTCTTATAAAATGTATTATAGTCTCTTTGAGCTTGAACTTTGACCTAGGTGGTGGGAATGTGAACCTGTACAAGAAGAAATCATTGTAAACATGATTTAGTTTCATAACGATCGGATATGAAATAAAGTCGCAAGAGTGACGACGTCATTTCGAACAACTTATAAACGTCTCTGCGACCTTTACTTTACACCTACGTCGGTGAAATGCAAATGTATCGAGGGCTTGGCGTGAAACAGTTGTAACTAAAATTGGTATTTTTTTACCAAGGTTATTTACCTCGCCATGAAGTCTTTATAAGCGCTAAATCATTTTTCTTGGTAAACAATGGAAATTTAGGTGCCATTGCTCGTTCTGAGCAATGGCACCTAAATTTGCATTGTTTACAAAAGGGTCAAAATTGCCCCTAAACCAGGGTTTTCAAAATAGGTTTTAAGTTACAACCGTTTCACGCCAAGCCCTCGGTATACAATAGGGCATGCTGGTGAACATGTGTGTTAAGTTTCATAAAATCGTATAAGAAATAAAGTCGGTAGAGCAACAACATCATTTCGCACATACAACTAATAGTTACTGTATCCTTTACCTTTGATATATGTCCGTAAGAATGACAACTTGTACAAAAGGTGATGTTGGTGTACTGATATATTCAGTTTGATAACAATAGGATGAGAAATAAAATTGCTAGAACAATGACATAGTTGTTTACGGACCTTTTTTGGCAACTGTGACCTTGACCTTTGACCTAGGTAGTTGAAACACAAACTCTTACAAGAGGCAATTGTGTCAAGTTTCATCAAAATCGTATAAGAAATAACGTTGCTTGAGCAGTGATGATGCTTTTTACAGACTTTTATTACCCAATCTGACCTTGAACTTTTACCTAGGTCAATGAAACACGAAGACATTCAAGAGGCGATGTTTGTGAACATGACTGTCAACTTTCTTTAACATTGGATAAGAAACAGTCCCTAGAGCGATGACTCATTTTGTACAGAAAAATTAGTTACCAAAACCTCGACCTTTGACTGACCCAGGTTGGTGAAAATCACAGGAGTCCAAATTTTCATTCGAGAAAATAAAACAAAACACAATACCTCGTTAAACTGTTAAACTTCTACAAATAGTCTTGAATTGGTCCGTATGCTATAATAATAACAACTGTAATGTTATCGTATAAAGAAAACTCGGGGAATCCCAAACAAGACCTTGTTAGTGCTACTATAAATCAACACCCTATTGTATTATATAATGAGATGGCCATGGTGGCCCAAGTTCGCTCACCTATATTATGCAATGTCATTTGATGATTTCTAATGCAAAACACATAAAGACAATTATTCTGACAAAGATTCAAAATGCAACCTCCAGTGTTAACAATATTTTCCTTCATTTGGCCTAGTGATCTATATTTTGTTTACATGATATGACCCATATTCGAACTTGACCTGAAGCCAAAAATGCGGCCTCCAGAGTGTTAACAAGATTTTCCATCAATTTGGCGTATTCAAGCTTGGCCTAGATATCATTAAGATAAACATTCTGACCAAATTTGAAGCTGCTGAAGCAAAAAATGTGGCTTCTACAATGTCAACAAGATTTCCCTTCAATTCGGCCTAGTGACCTAGTTTCTGAACCAATATCACCCATTTCCGAACTTGACCTAAATATTATTCAGACCAACATTTTTAAAAAAAAAAATCAAGCTGCTGAAGCGGAAAATGCGACCTCTAGTGTTTAACAAGATTTTCGTTCAATTTGGAATAGTGACCTAGTTTTTAACCAGGTGTGACGTGAGATTTGTTCTCCTGTTGTGGGAGTTCTCATTTCGGTGTGCGCATGCGTATAATTGCACTACCGCTTCCGTTCTGTTGTAAAAGTTCTCAATTGCATGCGCATGAGAACTCCCACAATGGGAGAACAAATTTCACTCCATAGGATTGAAATTCGTTCTCCTGTTGTGGGGAATCTCATTTCGATGTGCGTATGCGTATGATTGCACTACCGCTTCCTTTCTGGCGGGCTGTTGTAAAATTTCTCACTTCTTCAATATTTAAAATGAGAACATGGACTGAAAGTGAGAATCATAGCCTTAGTGACTTCAAGGATCACTTGCAAAATACTTCCTCGACCCCAAAAAAAAAAAAAATTGCACGGCCGAGCACTGTCTGGGCGTTTTTTTCCCCCCGTTGTTTTCTTTTTATTTGATGCAATTTAAATTATTTTTTTTATTTTTATCTGCGAACGTATACCACGCATGAGAACTCTCACAATGGGAGAACAAATTTCACGCCACACCGGCATGACCCATATTCGAACTTGGCCTAGATATCATTCTGACTAAATTTAAAAAAATGCGTCTTACAGTGTTAACAAGATTCCCCTTCAATTTTGCCTGGTGACATAGTTTCTGACCCATATTCGAACTTGACCTAGATATCTTTAAGATAAACATTCTAACAAAAAACTTGTATTAACAAGAATTTCCTTCAATTTGACCTAGTGACCCATGTCCGAACTTGACTTACATATTATCAAGGCATACATTTTGATAAAGTTTCAACATGCTCAAGTTGAAAATGTGGCCTCCAAAGTGATAACAAGATTTCCCTTTAATTTGACCTCATATGGCCTTTTCGAACTTGTCCAAGATTTGATGGAGATGAATGTTCCGATAGATGTTCATGAAGATACAATGCAAAATGTAATCACAATAGCTCACCTTGCACAGGAGAGCTAAAAAGATCAATGAACATTAATCTTTAACCCTTTCCCTCACGCCTCTGCAGCAGACGGATTTTTAAAAAACATAGTGACAAAAGGAGAAATTGCTCAAAACAAGCAATTTCTCCTTTTGACACAATGTTTTCCACTTTAAGACATAGGTTATAGAGATTTGATATTTTTTGACAATATATGTTCAAATTCGTCTGAGAGAAAGGGTTAAAAAGCTGGCGCAGTGATTGGGTGGCAAATTTTGATGTGGTGGATCATGAGAAATATCCGAGACTAGGTCGGTTTCGACGTTTACCTCGACCTTTTCACAAGGGGATAATAATTGATAATTGTGGCAAACGAAAAATTTGTTCATGTTGAGCAATTTCTCCTTTTGTTACAATGCTTTCAAAAGCTGTCTGCTGATAAAGTGGGATTGGGTTAACTCTTTCAGTGCCAAAGGCAATGTCGAGTTTTTTTGCAAACAATGCAGATTCAGGCAAGTCAGTTCGTAGAGAGCTGCCTCGCTTGAGATCCGCATTGTTTGCCTTTTATTTATCTAAATATTCCAAAATTCCAATAACTTGAAAAATGGCGTTGACCGAGATATAACATGGAAGATTCTACTTTAGGGGATTCAGCTCTGATCGAGTTCAATCAAGATTAATCTGCTCAGCAACTTCAGCCTAGAGTTATCATTGTTGTAAATGTTTGTATTGGGGACAAGGTTGACCCTTTCCCATATACACAACAAATCTGCAGCAAATAATCCTAACAAAATTTAAGTATTGAATACAATTGAAAACAAGCAAATTCATGAAATTTATATCCCCCGCTTGCAGGAAATATTGTAGAATAAAGTCCGCCGAAAGTGACGATCGAACTTGGCCTAGGTTGTTACCAAGTTTGAAAAAAAAAAGTTTCACATTTGTGGCAGTTATTGCACGGAAACAGCAACAAACGACATTTTTTGGTGATTAAGGGGCCATAACTCCACCGAAAGTGACGATCGAACTTGGCCTAGCCCGTAAGGCATTAAACCTTGTTACCAAGTTTGAAAAAAAAAGGTTCACATTTGTGGTAGTTATTGCACGGAAACGGACATTTTTTGTTAATTAAGGGGCCATAACTCCACCAAATAAAGTCCGCCAAAAGTGATGATCGAAGTTGGTCTAGCCCTTAAGGCATTTAACCTTGTTACCAAGTTCGAAACAGCAACAAACGACATTTTTTGTTAATTAAGGGGCCATAACTCCACTGAATAAAGTCCGCCGAAAGTGACGATCGAACTTGGCCTAGACCTTAAGGCATTTAACCTTGTTACCAAGTTTGAAAACAAGAGGGCCATGATGGCCCTGGAATCGCTCACCTGATTTTTTTTTTCACTTTAGCTATATAAGCCCCGCCATCTGGCGGGCATAGTTTCCAACCAATCAACTTGGCTTGAAGGAATCTGATAGAGGGTCATCCAAGGAACATTTCTACAAAATTATTTGAAAATCGGCCCGACACTTTTGGAGGAGAAGATTTTTTAAATTTGCACTATAGCTATATAAGGCAAAAAAGCCCCGCCCCCCCTGGCGGCCATGATTTTCGACCAATCAACATGGCTTAAAGGAATCTGATAGCGGGTCATCCAAGGAATATTTCTACAAAATTATTTGAAAATCGGCCTGACACTTTTGGAGGAGAAGATTTTTTAAGTTTTCACTATAGCCATATAAGGCAAAAAAGCCCCGCCCTCCCTGGCGGCCATGTTTTTCGACCAATCAACATGGCTTCAAGGAATCTGATAGAGAGTCACCCAAGGAACATTTCTACAAAATAAGTTCAAAATCTGCCAACCAGTTAGGGAGAAGTAGAATTTTGAAGTTTTTTTCGTTTCGTTGCCATGGAAACCAGAATTCTACATGGATCCTAAAAATTTGAAGGAATTCTGGTGAGGTCATTGAGAGGATGCTTTCTGTGAAGTTTCATCCCAATTGACCCACCGGTTACTGAGGAGAAGATGTTGAAGATTTTTTAAGTTTGCACTATAACCATAAAAGGCAAAATAGCCCCGCCCCCTGGCGGCCATGTTTTTGACCAATCAACATGGCTTGAAGGAATCTGATAGAGGGTCACCCAAGGAACATTTCTACAAATTTATTTGAAAATCGGCCTGACACTTTTGGAGAAGAAGATTTTTTAAGTTTGCACTATAGCCATATAAGGAAAAATAGCCCCACCCCCACTGGCAGCCATGTTTTTCGACCAATCAACATGGCTTGAAGGAATCTGATAGAGGGTCACCCGAGGAACATTTCTACAAAATTATTTGAAAATCAACCTGACACTTTCGGAGGAGAAGATTTTTTAAGAATTTTGAAGTTTTTTCATTTCGTTGCCATGGAAACCAGAATTCTGCATGGATCCCGAAAATTTTAAGGAATTCTGGTGAAGACATTGAGAGGATGCTTTCTGTGAAGTTTCATCCCAGTTGACCCACCGGTTACAGAGGAGAAAATGTTGACGGACGCCGGACGCCGGACATAGGGCGATCACAATAACTCACCTTGAGCACTTCGTGCACAAGTAGGTAAAAAACGGTTCACATTTGTGACCGTTATTGCACAGAAACAGCAACAAACGACATTTTGTGTTAAATAAGGGGCCATAACTCCACCGAATAAAGTCTGCCGAAAATGACGATCGAACTTGGCCTAGCCCTTAAGGTATTTAACCTTGTTACCAAGTTTGAAAAAAAAACGGTTCACATTTGTGGCAGTTATTGCACAGAAACGGCAACAAACGACATTTTTTGTTAAATAAGGGGCCATAACTCCACCGAATAAAGTCCGGCGAAAGTGACGATCGAACTCGGCCTAGCCCTTAAGGCATTTAACCTTGTTACCAAGTTTGAACAAAAACGGTTCACATTTGTGGCAGTTATTGTACGGAAACGAAGTGTGACAGACAGACAGACGGACAAACCCAAATTAATAACCCCCCTTTTTTCTTCGAAAAAGCGGGGGATAAAAATGTGGCAAAAGTAGAGAAAAAGCAACTTTTGCCACAATGTTTTCAAAAAACATCAAAATCCAGTTGCTTTAATTCTTAAAACATGACTTAAAATTAAATTAAATTCAACTGTCTGATATATTTGTCTGGTGGAGAGGCATCCGAAAGCCTTTTCTATGAAGGAAAGGGTTACAAATTACTCTTTGTGTGGAATGACTACTACGATATTTCAACAAAAAGAAAATCATACATGTAGGAAAAGTGATTGATGTGAAAATGAAAAAAAAACAGAAGACAATCATAATATTAACTTTTATTTGGTAAAATGGACACAGTGAAGATTAGTAAACAACTGTGAAAAATAAACAACAGTATTTTTCAGTTGCATTGGGATGTTCGAGTTTTGCTTGAGAATAATTTCCATACCAGTAGAACAAAATACCATTGTCTCAAGTGATTAAGAATTGTCCTTTATAAAATCAAAAGTACCTATTTACATCATAAAACCGGTAAAATACACAATCTCTTGGGTTTATCACTGTCATTTAATGGCAAAGAATCATTTGAAGTAAACCATGACTTTTGATAATGTATTTAATGATGAGTTAACTGACCATTAAAATAATTTTACAGACTAGTTAATTAATGAGAAATGATTGATTCACAGAAAAACATCCAAAATATAAATACTCCTTTCTAAAAATGTTTTTTATCCTAAATTTCAACTTCATCCCTTTGTTGCATCTTTTAAATATGCGATCAGATCCAATCGTTCATTCTTCTTCTTGATTCCAGCAAAAACCATCTTTGTTCCTGGGATGTATTTCTTAGGGTTTTCTAAATATTCAAATAAAGTGTCTTCTCCCCATGTAATGCCTGAAACAGAAAAATCTCATGTTTTAATAACCGTTGAAATTAATTGCTGTTTTCAATGTTTCAACCAATTAATTTCTCAGTAATAAGTTAACCATAAACGGCTTAATCCCAATTGAATTTGTATCAGAATGTGTGAATTATTTTTCCCTTCCAATAAGAACATGTCAAATACGAAGATATATTCTTGACATAACCATTCACAATAAATTCATATAAAAGCCTTGAAAATACCTTCAACAATCTGACTGTTCAAAAAAGTAAACCTGATCATATTGAACTCTTTTCAGATACAAAGCGAGGACTTGGCGTGAAACGGTTGTAACTAAAAACCTATTTTGAAAACGCTGGTTTAGGGGCAATTTTGACCACTTTGTAAACAATGCAAATTTAGGTGCAATTGCTCTGAACGAGCAATGGCACCTAAATTTGCATTGTTTACCAAGAAAAATTATTTACGCTTATAAAGACTTTATGGCAGGTCATTAACCTCGGTAAAAAAAATACCAATTTTAGTTACAACCGTTTCACACAAAGCCCTCAAAAGGTTCTGTCCCTCATAAAACTTGCATGCAAACAGTAAAATTCCAATCTGAAATAATTCTTATCTGCAATGAAATTTTACTATGTACTACCCTTTCCCTAATACCATAGCTTCCTGCTTAGCTATTTTAACATTGTAATGTTTCAGTAGGTATTTAGACATCTTGAAAATATCAGTTATATTTTTAACAAAGTTGTACATTTTATTAAGGCTAAAAGATAAATTATGCAATTTCATCAGTTCTGTCTTTGGATTTCCAATAATCTTACAGTCTTTCTAGAGCTTAACAAAAATATTCTAAAAAGTAAAATTCATACACCGATTACAAGTTGGTAGGTCAAAAGTAATTAAGGCTTATTAAGTGTCTTCTTCTTTTCCCCTGTAGATTTAAATTAACCCATCTAATGACCCTGAATAAGTGTGTAAAGTTTCAAAGCAACAGCATACACAGTGTCTGAGAAAAGGCCTTGCACACATACGTCAACGTGATTACATATGCTCACCTTTTTCTTTGAATAGGCGAGCTAAAAAGGAGAAATTGCTCAATCAAAACCTTATGTACTGTTTCCTCAATTACTTTCAAAAGCTGCCTGCTGCTGACATGTCTGTATGCGGGAAAGGGTTAAGTGTGAAAATGGGACAGTTCAAACTTACCCTTTGATTTGTTGGCATCTGTGTAGCTGAAGGTTGGAACTGATCCAGTTTTTCTTCCAAATAAACCATTCAAGTTTGGACCGACTTTATTCTTGCCACCTTTCTCTACTGTGTGACACTGGGAGCATTTAGTAACAAAAGTTTTCTTTCCTTTTTCAACAGACATCTGAAACAATTATACAATAATAGTAAACATCAATAAAATCAATAAAGAATTAAAATTATTTGTTTACAAAAAGGAAAATAAACAAGTCATTGTTGTTAAACTTATATACAAGCAAGCAGGTAACAATTAGCAGCACCATCCTTAATTAAGTGAAACTTTCTGTAAAGTTTATTTCATACAAAGTTTACAAACATTACGCAATCATGGTAATGTACCATTTACATTCAATTTGTGGCAAAATCAAGACTAAAATTTCAAAACAATCTTAATATTCTAATGAAAAGCAATAGCTGATAAATGAAAAACAAACAATTATGCTATTGACAGTTATGTAAGCAACCAAATCCTTTGTGTATCTCTAATAAGCGTTAACATTAACAAACAACAAACTTTGTAAACCTTCACAAACTGTTATGAAAAAATTAAGCAAACACAATAAATGATTAATAATAATCTGTGTAGATATCTATTACTCAGATTTCATTTCTTCAAATACTGATGTTTCACTGACATTCTCTTCTCTACCAAGATGGGATCCATAAAACAATGAATTATGTTTTTCAACAGAAAGATTTCCAAGAAAATATATTGCTCTAGCTTCAAGGTTTAATAAACATATGTATCATCGTTATTCCAAAATAACTAATTACACGAATATAAAGTAAAGCTGAAAAAAAAAAGTTCATTATATGATCATTTAAAAATTTATTTACAATCAATGCAAACCTTTTTTCAACAGTCCCTTTAAATTATCTGTGACCTTGAATTAGTAGTTGAATGAAATTTTCTTTAATTTAAATGAAACACCTTTCTCTATTATATCACAGTTATAAATGAATGTTTGGGAATGTATCCAATCCTATTTAAACCACCTTCAGCTTATGCAACGACAGCAATTTCGTCAGAAGTTGATACTTGTCTGTCACAACCTTTCAATGTCAAGCCCCCTACCGGTCAAGTCACGTACGAACGATTTGATTTAGAAGTTAATCCGACACTTTCAAAGAAATATTTGTATAAAATTATGAAAAGTTTATTCTACATTGGTTTACAAGAAAAAGAATAGGAATATAATGCTTAAAACTCACGATTAAGATCTTAATTCTCGCAAACAGTTGTCTACGGCGTGTCTTCAGGACTTTTCCCAGTTATGAAAGGTCGAAATATTCCTCTGACGTCACAATAACCAGTGGACTTATCCATTTTATCGAAGTAGGTAACGCTTTAAATAGTATCTATATTGTACTTAATGCTCCTCTGTATATGAAGTAAAATCCAAGAAAGGGATTTTGTTTAATTATAATTACTAATAATAAAATTAATACATGGAAATAATTTTTTTTTTTTTTTAAATTGTTGTTGATTAAGTTGATGCAACCCCCTTTGATATAATGGACTTAAAATTCTATTCATGTGAATTATTTCCGGTTCAAGAATGGAGGTAATGAAAGGTTTCGCTCTAATATGAAGCACAGTGAACAGTTTCATTTGTTTTTTCCTTTTTCTCTGACAAATGTTCAAATTGATAAAACATGTAAAATAATAAGTTTTCACTTAATCTAATATAAGCTATAAGCTTAGATCGTTAGATATTTGTTTCAGAGCATAAAAACATCAATATTTTTTTTTAAATGCAAAATAGAAATGTCTTCAACTATGTAAAAAGGAGAGATAAAATATGCCATGTAATAGTTATTTGTTGATACATTTAAATCCAAATTAATAGTACTATATTGATAAGTCTATTATTTAAGAATCAGAAAGAAGGGTTTTCAAAGAATGTTCCTTGCGGCAAACTGACATAGTCCATTGTATTAATACTTACATAAGGTATAATTTATTGTGTCCAATCTGGTGATAGCACTTATTATATATTTTTACATAACCACAAAGGGGCTTTTGTGCAATTTTATAGTCATTACATAAAACAGAGATATATAAACACAACTCTGCATAAAGCAGGTACGTAGAATTGGCCACATGAACCAAATGGAGAGAAACTTTATACTGGATTGTTTAACACTTTCCCTCACATACTCGCTTTCTGCGACGTCTCTGCAGCAGACAGCTTTTTGAAAACATGGTGACAAAAGAAGAAATTGCTTAAAACGAGCAATTTCTCCTTTTGTCACCATATTTTCAACTCTTATCAATTATTTTTCTTTCATTTAAAGGGATTATCTGTGCTTTTGACTGGACATTTATTCAATGTCGTCTGCTGCAGATTTGCTGTATGTGGGAACGCAAGTGGTATTCAGCCATCATGGAGGACGGCACAGTGATCATTAGACTGTTATGCAGTTGCACGCACCAAATATGTATGACTAGTAGTTTTATATGAAAGCATGACCTTTTCCGCTTTCTGTTCTGGGCGAAAGGGTGAAAAGAGCTTTACATATATCGCATGCATGAACAACGCCGGGAGCATAATTAATTTATTAATCTATGCTTTTCTCTAACTGTTAAATCATTATTATAAGTATATATATATCAGGGCTATTTTTTTTTTTACTCTGTATGGGTAGGGACGTAGATAAGAGGGATAAGCAACTACACCTGTACACCTGTTATCTGGTTAAAATATCACATGGAGAAATAAAATTGTAACATTTTTCACATTTTGTAGCAAATAAAGTTTATCTACGTCCCTGGTATGAGTTATAAATCACCAACATAGGCAGAGAGGGTATTGACTCCTTTTCTTTTACAGTTACAGGTATGGAGGAATTCTGTCTCCAAATGAAAGTGCTAGAGCGATGAAGTTGTTTCATACAGGAACATTTAAGTCAATATGACCTTGACCCTTGAACTTTGACACAGCTTGGTAAAACCCAAACCCCTCCAGACTCTCTTGACACTGAACCTGTGTATGGAATATGAAGGAATTTAGACCACAAATGAAAATGCTAGAGTAATGAATTGGTTTTATACAAATGGATTATAAAGTCACCGTGAGCTTGAAATTTGACCTAAGTCGGTGGAATTCAAACTTGTACAAGTAGAGATACCTATAAATAAATGATTTGAAATTTGTACAAGTAGAGATAATTATAAATACATTTTTCGAAATTTGATTTGAATAAGAAACAAAGTCTGATGACATCATTTGGTACAACTTACAACAGACGCCGTGACCTTGATCGTTTATCTAGATCGCTGAAATGCGAACTCATACAGTAGGGGATGCTGGTGAACATGTGTGATAAGTTTCAGAACTATCGGATAAGAAACAAAGGTGCTAGAGCAATGATCATGACGTCATTTTGCACAGAAGTATAATAGTCACCATGACCTTGACCTTTGACTAAGGTCAGTGTAACGTAAACTCGAACAAGAGGCGATATTGTTGGACATGCGTCTTAATTATCATAACAATCGAATAAGAACACAGTGGATATAACAATTGACATCGTATTGCAGACGTAAAATAACGTTGATGTAAATTGTTACATAATTTTAACTGTGACCTACCTCTGACCTAGGTTGTTGAAGCGCAAACTCATACAAAAGGCAATGTTAGTGAACATGTGTGTTAAGTTTCATCACGATCGGATAAAAAACAAAGTTGCTAGAGCGATGATGTCGTATCGTACAGAAGTATCTCTGTAACCGCGACATTTTACCTACTAGGTCGTTGACACGTGAACTTGTAAGTAGGATAAGAATGAAGTCACTTAAGCAATGATGTCGTTTGGGACACATGCGTATATTATGTACTGGCCTATCCCTATATACTCTGGACCTCATCACTAGGGAATAATTAGTGACTTTGTTGACATTATCTGAAGTCTTCTGCGAAAACGAACCTTAGAGAATTTGAGACCAGTGTTGATTCATATCAACTTGCTCATCTGTGCAGTTTGATCTGGCTCTTCACTGTGTTTGTCAATCTGGCACAGAGCTTAGTAAATTTTCTGAAGTTAATATTCAGTTGAAATATTCTTTAGAGAACTGGTGTTGGAAATAAATAAGAAGTCCAATATGGCCCTGCATAAATAAA
The DNA here is from genome assembly GCA_031761405.1 of Serripes groenlandicus. Classification (NCBI taxonomy): domain Eukaryota; kingdom Metazoa; phylum Mollusca; class Bivalvia; order Cardiida; family Cardiidae; genus Serripes; species Serripes groenlandicus. The sequence continues at coordinate 9,814,112 of JASEVX010000015.1, forward strand.
TCACCGGAATGATGGTATATATATATAATAGTAGTTTTAAAAAGTGTTACTGCTAATATCATGCTGAATTTGATAAAGAGTAATTGCAAGGAGTAGACACTTAAACTAAAGGATTGTTGTTGGATAGCAAGCCCGATCTGCTCACGACCATGTTTTTCAACTGCAATGGTTTAAGGGAGACAACTTTTGAAAAAATGATCAATTTATTGGTCTAAGGGAAACAACTATAGAAAGCGCAAAATATCTGAAGCACGAGTTATTTCCCCTAGACCATTCAAATTCTGAAATCGGATCATTTAGAGCGTTTCGACTTCTTTACTCGCGTAACGAGAGTAACTGGAGATTGCTCGTCAAATAGTTAATTCTGCACGGCGAGGGTAAATAAAAACAAATAATAAATTAATAACTGGAGTTGAAAGAACGTATCGAGTAAGCGAAACTGCGCATGCGCTTAATCTCTAATCTACTCGACTAGAACGACCCCAACTATTTGCACGAGATCAAAGATGTCGATGGCTGATGCACAGAAGGTCGCCAGTTTGTAAACAACACAAGACTGGGGTTAGGCGTTCGTGAATGGTTGCACTGCGCATGTCCAGATTTTATACTCGAGTATCTGGATTGCAAAAGCCGAAAACGCTCTTAAGCGTCGTAGCTCAGCTGCCCTGTCTAAGAGAGACAACTTATAAAACATGTTTTTTTGTTTTATTGTCTAAGAGAAACAATTTTAGAAAATGAAATACATATCAAAAGAACGCGTTATTTCTCCTTGAACATTACGTCATATAAGCACTTAACATAAAATACAAAGACCAAAAACAAACGACTTAGCCAACCTATCCTGCAATGGTCTAAGGGAGACAACTTTTTAAAAATATAATTAATTTTATGGTCTAAGGGAAACAACTTAAGAAAATGAAATATATCAGAAGCATGAGTTATTTCCCCTAGACCATAAAATCATTGCAATACAAATCGCTTTTTTTTGTCTTTGTATTTTATGTAAAGCACTTATATCAAGGGGAAATAACTCATACTTCTGATATGTATTTCATTTTCTAAAGTTGTTTTCCTTAGATAATAAAACAAATACAATTTTTTAAAAGTTGTCTGCACAAATATGGTTTGAACACTGGTCACCTTTGCAACATTTTTGCTGTACAATCTTAAAATTGGATGAATAGATAAAGCGGAGATTTTTTTTCAAGTTTTGGCATTTTGCCACTTCTCATGCTGCAGTTATCAGTTTGACTTTTTAAGGAAAATTCCAGCAAAGATTGGTTGGAATAGAGCCAGTGGTTTTTGAAGGAGTTATTGTTTTAAGCTAAAAGTAACTATGGAGGGTTTTATGAAGAATAGAGAGTTATCCATAAATATCATCTTAGCTTGAGCCTTTTAAGTGGGTCACCTAATGTACATTTCTGTCAATTTATCTTGAAACTTTCATAAGAATGTAATTTTTAAGTTGCCACAGCCTCTTTTCAATTTACAACTTTGGCAATGTTTTTCAATCAATCAATTTGGCTTGAAAAGCTGATGGAGTGTCACCAAATTAAGGAATATTTCTACCAACTTATCTTGGAATCAGACAAGCAGATTAAGAGGATTTTTGTTAAAGCTTTAGTATTTTTTCCACCTTTCTGATGCAGCAGCAATTAAAATTCTACAAAGCATCTACATCTTTGAGGGCCTGTTTAGCAAAGAAATGTTTGTGACAGTAGTTGAGGAGACGTCATTTGAGGCTAAACAATAACAACAGACACCAGACACAGAGTGATCAGAATAGATAAGCTTCAGACTTCAGCTCTGGTGAAATAAATTAAGGCTCAAGGCGATCGAATAAGCCTGAAAACAAAAGGGTGAGAGAAAAGACAACTCTGATATAACAAGGGTCCGAGATTTAACCCTTTCCCACATAAAGACACTTTTTGACACCTTTGCAGCAGATGTCTTTTAAAAACATTTTGGCAAAAGTCCTATTTTTTTCAAAATATTTTCAACTTTATTCAATATTTATATATTGTTTTAAAGTTTTGATAATTTTGCCTAGATGGTTTAAAAGTCATATGTTGCAGATGTATTGTATGTTGGAAAGGGTTAAGCCTTCTCCCAATATGGTATTTTATTGTCTTCTTTGAAATCCCCGACTTTAAAAACAGTTAAGTCTGGAAAAATGTAAGAACAAATTTTGTATACAGTTGAAAACATTGTAGGCAATGGAAATTAAGCAAATTTTGCTTTTCACAAAATCTTTTATCCCTTTCCCTCATATAGACGCTTTCTGACGGCTCTGGAGCAGATGGCTTTTTGAAAACATAGTGACAAAAGAAGAAATTGCTAAAAACGAGCCTTTTGCCACAATGTTTTCAACTTTTCGTCATAGGTTATCCATTCAATTATAAAGATTTTCTATGTTTTGACAAAACATATTTAAAGTCGTCTGCTGCAGAATTGTTGTATGAGGGAAAGGGTTAAAAAGCAAATCTGCTGCCGAGTCATCAATTATTGTCCCACATTCTCAATCAATAACAAATGATCAAACAAGATTCTTGACACGTTTATTGGCAATATATTTATTATCACATAGATGATTTTGTATTTACAACATTTTTTACAAGCGGTTAAAATTTGTAAACAACTAATTTTCTACATTCAGGGAACTATATATAAGTAGGGCATTAGCATTTTACCCTTCCAGCTTGCATCTCATGCATATTACGAGCAATATCCCTTTTGCCACAATGTTATCAACTCTTTTCAATAATGACACTTTCATTAAGAGAGATTTGCAACCATTTTTTTAAAACTAAAATTTAATGTGTTCATTAAGGTTGCAGTTTTATCATTATTGAAAACATTGTGGCAAAAGAAGAAATTATTCTTGATGACCAATTTCTTCTTTTGCTACAATGTTTTCAAATGTTTCTAATTCTAACACCTCCATTGAATAATTTTAACTATTTGTTTTCAAAATTGTCTGCTACCATTTTGTTGCATGTTGGGAATGGTATAAATCTCACTTGATTAATTAGTCCTTTCCCATAAGCAGACATTTTGAGGCATCTGCAGACACCTTTGGTAAACATTGTGACAAATGGAAAGATACTCATGACTAGTAATTTCTCATTTCGATGTGTTGTTTTCTCCCCTATTTAATAATTATCCTTAATCAAAAAGCAGCAATTTCTCCTTTTGTAAAATTGTTTTTAACTCAATTCCATCATAATTATTACACTTTCATTTACAGAAATGTCAAGACATTATCCAAGTTGCATGCTGCAGAGTTGTTGTTTTATATGGGGGAAGGCTGTGGGTTCTTACAGAATCAAATCACTGACACAATTCTTTTGAGAATACACAACATATAGTCTGAAGGTCAAAACAGGATTAACCCTTTCCCACCTGCACAGACAGACGCATTTTGACATAATAGCAGCAGACGACTTTTGAAATCATTGTGGTCAAAGGTGAAATTGCTCGTAATGAGTCATTTTTCCTATGGCCACATTGTTTTCAACTTTTTTTTTAACAATTAAGCTATCTTTTATGGAGATTTTGAACTGTGTTTTCAAAGTCGTCTGCTGCAGATTTGTTGTATGTGGGAAAGTGTTAAAGAACATGTAATACGCCCCTAATCTGGAGCTCCGAGGTCATATCTTTAGCATAACCATAACCATTGACATTTCTGCCAAGTCTCATCACATGGACACCAACCTTTCATTGGGAAAACTTTAACTATTACATATCAACAACTTTTGCCACACAGCCATCTTTTGAAATCGCTGAGGAAACAAAAGAAGAAATGATTCAACAGAGTCCATATTTTTTTCATTTTTTTCTCGAAAAAACTTACTTTCAAAATCATACTTCCGATTTTCCCTCATTCTCTATTATTCAAAACAGATGTTTTCAAAGCAAAATACACTAAAAATGACAAATCGATATGGAAACTCTGTATAAAATGACAGAACAATTATTGTATATAGTTGAAAACATTGTGGCAAATGGTGGCATCATATTCAGAAAGCTTCTGTATGTGGGAAGAGGGTTGAAAACAAAAAAACACAAGGCATTTTTGTGGTCAAATTCATTCCCTTGATGCTCCTGGAAAACATGATGATTGACAGATAAACTGTAGGCTATGCTATATTTGTTCATCATAGATTTCCAAATTTTGTTTTTCATATGGCGTGACTCAACTGATACACTATGCAACCAATTTTAAACCCTTCCCACATACACAATTCTGCAGCAGACAACTTTAAAAACATTAACCCTTTCCCTCATACGACAATTCTGCAGCAGACGACTTTGAACGTATTTTGTCCTATGACTACAAGTGGAAAACATTGTGGCAAAAGGAGAAATTGCACGTTCTGTGCAATTTCTTCTTTTGTCACTATGTTTTCAAAACGCCGTCTGCTTTAACCCTTTCCCTCATACGACAATTCTGCAGCAGACGACTTTGAACGTATTTTGTCCTATGACTACAAGTGGAAAACATTGTGGCAAAAGGAGAAATTGCACGTTCTGTGCAATTTCTTCTTTTGTCACTATGTTTTCAAAAAGCCGTCCTTTAACCCTTTCCCTCATACGACAATTCTGCAGCAGACGACTTTGAACGTATTTTGTCAAAACATAGAAAATCTCCATAATTCAATGGATAACCTATGATGAAAAGTGGAAAACATTGTGGCAAAAGGAGAAATTGCACGTTTTGTGCAATTTCTTCTTTTGTCACTATGTATTCAAAAAGCCGTCTGCTGCAGAGGCGTCAGAAAGCGTCTATATGAGGGAAAGGGTTAAAAAACACTAAGTAAACAATTGGGACACTCTGAATAAATGAAAGAACATATGTTGAATAAAATACAAAACATTGTGGCAAAAGGAGAAATTGTTCATGGTGAGCAATTTCTCATTTTGCCACAATGTTTTCAAAAGTTGTCTACTGCAGAGGTATCAGAAATCGTCTATAATGGAGTAATGGTTAGTTTCGTTTAATTTTATTTTTTTTAATGCCATTTTCAAAACTATTTCAAATATAACACAGCGACAGTTCACTTATTTATGATCCCTGGGTAAACAAACCAGTACTAGGCTAGGAAATATGCCTGGTTCCAAATCCCCAACGCTACCAAGTCGGCCACGGCGGATTCCTGGAAAAGGGGTAGAAAACAAGAGGTAGCCCTGTATCTTTCACCTGAGTATCACAAACTTCAATGTATTCCAGGGAAGGCTTGCAATGACCTTTCATCACAAATGACCCCGTGATCATAGTATTGACTGATGACAAATAAAGGACAAAGAGTAATCACAATAATTCAATTTGAGGGCTGCAAGCTCAGTTGAGCTAAACAAATATAAAGTTAATGTTGAAACTAAAATTGTGCCGGAAAAGCACTGTCAATAATATATATTTATAAATAAAGAATGCAAGCTGGTCCTTATTGCTTCTAACGATTCATTTTCATTTGGCAAGCCTCAATTTCTATAGTATACTTCTCTTAAATTTACATGGTAAATAACTCTAAAACTCAGCTTTTCAAAAGTGTAAAAGTGTCTTCCAACAAATAAATCTTGTTCCTGCATAAATATCACATTTATCTTATCTAGTTTATAATATGTCCAAGCTTTTAATTTTGTTTCAAAATAAACAATTATGAGGTTTCTTTTGTAAAATTAGCAAAGCATAAATGCAGTCATTATTAAAGGCAGTTCTCTGATATTTGTCATGTTGTGATTGGTCCTTTTCTGATGGTATTTGAATATTCAAATTTCATTGGTTCATATCACACAGTAGCCACCACAAGCTCCGCCTCCAGCTCCTCCGCGACCTGTCAGTGTCATTCCTTGTTTATCGGTTTCCCACAATCCTGGAGTCTGAATTATCTTTCAGAAAAAAAAAAGGTTAAAAGGGGATTTTAACCCATTCCCTCATATAGACGCTTTCTGACGCCTCTGCTGCAGACGGCTTTTTGAAAACACAGTGACAAAAGAAGAAATTGCTCAAAACGAGCAATTTCTCCTTTTGCCACAATGTTTTCCATTTTTAGTCATAGGTTATCCATTCAATTATAGAGATTTTCTATTTTTTGACAAAATATGTTCAAAGTCGTCTGCTGCAGAATTGTCGTATGAGGGAAAGGGTTAACTGCTTGTCTGATATGAAATGTTAGTGCCCTCTTCTTGTAACACATTTAGGACAAGCTTTGAAACTTGATAAATGTAAGTTCTATATAAATTATGATTGAAGATAAATAAGAAAGCGAGACCAGTGAAAATTGCTTTACACAATTACAAGTATTAAGAGCAGTTGCCACAAAGTATTAACCCTATCCTACAATTAGACACTTTCTGACACCTCTGCTGCAGACGACTGTTGTTAAAAGGACTGAATCCCATATGAGAAAAAGCGGGAAAAAAAGAAAATTGTTAAAAATTGCTATTACCTTGATGTTTTTGCATGTAAGGCATTGAGATTTGCTGACTGATGTACGAAAATATATGCACTCTATTAATATTGCTGAGATTTTTCGTTATTTTGCATTGTAAAATCTACTGGGTTAGTAACCCAGTAAATCTAAAAATATCGCTGTATATTTATCACGTGATCACTACAACCGAATTGACAATCACCTTCCCAGAGTTGTTGTTCCTTACAGTCACGCATACATGAATGTAATGAGTCGATAGTGTTAGAGAATGACGAATTGAATCCACAAATTCAAAGGAGCAAGAGGAAATTCCACGGTATTTTTAAACGGGAAAACACGGAGCGGACGTTTTTTTAACTGCTTATTTCCTATGAAATAATGAAAAACAAGACTTGTACGACCTTCTACAACATCCGTTACATATATATCAACGTATTTTGGATTAATTAGAATAAGTATAAAATATAAAGATTTTGGACCATTATGGTGTTCAGTCCCTTTAACATTGTGGCAAAAGGAAAATTTGCTCATAACAAGCAATTTCTCCTTTTACCACAATATTTTTAACCTTTTTCAGTAATTATACTTTCATTTATATAGAGTTGCCATACTTTTGCCTTTACATTTTAAATGTCGTCTGCTGCATACTTGTTGTATGTGGGAAAGGTAATTGCGTCACAGAAACACTTTTATACTTTATCTTCAAATTCCTTTTTAACCCACATATGTATGCAGCAGACGGCATTTGAAACTTCAACTCTGTTCAATAATTATAAGTTCATTTAAAGAGATTTTCAATAATTTGAAGTCATTTTTGTACAGATTTATTGTATGTTTGGAAGGATGAATTATATATTTAATAGTGTCCTTTTCCAGACTAAGTATCATAAGCTACCAAAACAACTATCAATTTAAAATGAACTTTTCTTCTTTACAAATAGATGATGTTAAGACATTTGAAGATATATCCAAATTTGAAAGGTGCACAATGGATTTGAGACTGAATAATAAGCATATTTGTCATTTAACATGATGTTTTCAAATCTACCAAATAATTATGCTTTCATGTATAGAGAATTTCCATATTTTGTCTAGACAAATTTTAACTTTTCTGCTGCAGATTTGTTTTATGTGGGAAAGGATTAATCTTTAAAAGGAGAACCAAACAAAAACAGATGGATTGTTTGGTGTTTTACACTGCTTTCAGCAATTTTTCAGTTATATCACATCATTTCCTGGGTAAGTTACCAGTACTACACGTCCACTTATCCTGACACCAGTCCGTCAGTCGTAATTTGCAATTCTTAGCGCCAAGGAGGGGGCCATTACTACCATTTTTTAAAGTATTTGGTATAACCCAAACAAAAATGGAAGTTTATTAGCATTACAAATTATGTTTATACCTTTTCTACTAATTCTTCAAAGGCACACTGTACACCCTCTTTAGTTTTAGCGGAGGCTTCTATGAACAACATCTGGTGTTTCCTGGCAAACTTTAAACCGTCTTCTTTTGTAACTTCACGTTTGGGCTGGAGAAAGAAATAGGATACATTACTTGTAAGCTAGATAAATAGATTTGTTCAACATAACATGTACAATTTACATGGCAGTATAGAATTATTAAGACGAAGGTTAATCACCAATATCATCAATCAACAGTGAATTCCATTGCGGATCTTAAATATAGTATTGTGTAACATACAAAGAATTCTTAACACTTCTTATTTCAAATGACAATCAAAAAGTCTTCTTCAAGTATTGGCATTTGTCACTCTTTCTAAATCCACAAACAAAGTTCTACACAGAATTCAATTAATTTTGTAAAAGGACAATATATGGAAAATTCCTTTGAGATTGGTTTACAAGGAGAAGTTGTGACATTGTGAGCAGTTACTCCCTTTGCTGCAATGTTTTCGAGGTTGTCTGCTGCAAATGCGTTTAGATATGTTGGCAAGTGTTAGAAATATTATTATATCTTCCATGTGTTAACCCTTTCCCTCATACAACAAATCTACAGCAGAGGACTTTGAACATATTTTGTCAACAAATAGAAAATCTCTATAATTGAAGGGATAACCTACGACTAAAAGTGGAAAACATTGTGCCAAAAGTTGAAATTGCTCGTTTTGAGCAATTTCTTCTTTTGTCACTATGTTTCCAAAAAGCTGTCTGCTGCAGAGGCATCAAAAAGCGTCTATATGAGGGAAAGGGTTAAAGCATTCTTACCTCATCAATCTTATTTCCAACTAACATTTTTACGAGATCATTTTTTGTTGAAAATGTTTCCAATTCGTTCAACCATACTTCTAGTTTGCTGAAGGAGCTTTTACTACACACATCATAAACTGAAATATTAAAATCATTGTATTTAAAAAGATGTATTTGCCATGATTTCAAGAACATATGTTCGAGATTCATTCACAGAGCATGGATACCATATATATCAATTACCTATAACATTACTCCGTTCTCAAGCTTTCAGCCTGACAGTTTCTTAAGGAATTTGATTGTTCATATCACTATATTTAATACTGTTTTAGCAATGTTTATATTTCATTCAATAACAAAAGTGCAGCAAATGAAATTAATAACATCAAGAGATCATTTCACCAAAGAATGTTACACTAAATTGCACCATGTAGATCAAGAGATATTATGCAGCACTGTAATCTTATGAACCAGTGATATTGACTCTTTCTCTTATCCCTTTCCCTCATACGGCAATTCTGCAGCAGACGACTTTAAACGTATTTTGTCAAAACATATGTCACTATGTTTTCAAAAAGCCGCCTGCTGCAGAGGCGTCAGAAAGTGTCTATATGAGGGAAAGGGTTAAACAAACACTTTCCCGTGAATCTGCAAAAGACCACTGTTGAAATCATTGAGGCAAAAAGAGTAAATACTCATAAATAGCAATGTCTTCTCTATCACAATGTTTTCAACTCGATCCAACATTTATACTTTCATAGAAATGTTCATATTTTTATTATTTTTTTAAGTTGTTTGCGGCAGATTATATGTATTTGAGAAAGGATTAACCCTTTCCCTCATATAGACACTTTCTGATGCCTCTGCAGTAGACAGCTTTTTGAAAACATTGTGACAAAAGAAGAAATTGCTCAGAACGAGCAATTTCTCCTTTTGCCACAATGTTTTCCACTTTTAGTCATAGGTTATCCATTCAATTATAGAGATTTTCCATTTTTTGACAAAATATGTTCAAAGTCGTCTGCTGCAGAATTGTTGTATGAGGGAAAGGGTTAAAAGGCTTCCCGGTATTTTCGACAAATCCGATGTAACATATTCATAATTGTATATGGTAAAACTATGTATTGCTGTTATTACTTTGACTCTGTGATAAAATGGTAAGAACATTCACCTCAAGAGCGGGAGACCCAGGTTTGATCCCTTGTCTGTTAACCCTTTCCCTCATACGACAATTCTGCAGCAGACGACTTTGAACGTTTTTTGTCAAAACATAGAAATTCTCCATAATTGAATGGATAACCTATGTCAAAAAGTGGAAAACATTGTGGCAAAAGGAGAAATTGCACGTTTTGTGCAATTTCTTCTTTTGTCACTATGTTTTCAAAAAGCCGTCTGCTGCAGAGGCGTCAGAAAGCGTCTATATGAGGGAAAGGGTTTATACCACAAAGTTCAAAATGTCCAGATAAACTTACCAGTAGCACTGGTAAATAAATCAGGATACTAGCCACATAAGTGGAATACTGTTGAAAGCACAGTTCATTTTCCTTCATGTAGATGCTCTCTGAGGCTTCTGCAGCGGACGAATTCGAAAACATTTGAGGATTTTTTTTTGAAAATCTCTAGAAATGAAAGTTGAGTTGCATAATAGAGTTAAAAACATTGTGACAAGCAGAGAAATTACTCATTATGTGCGATTTCTCTGGTTGCCACAATGTTTAAAAAAATTATCTTCAGCAGAGATAAAAATATTTCAAACAAAACGATCTTACCTAATATAACACCTTGAGCACCTCTGTAATAGCTGGGAGTCAGAGTTCTAAACCTTTCCTGACCAGCTGTATCCTGAAAAACAATTATCAAAGTTCAGAGGTCACATTCATCCTTAATTGAACACTTAACCCTATGTTAACTTTTTCCCTCATACGACAATTCTGCAGCAGACGACTTTGAATATATTTTGTCGAAAAGTTGAAAACATTGTGGCAAAAGGAGAAATTTCTCGTTTTGAGCAATTTCTTCTTTTGTCACTATGTTTTCAAAAAGCTGTCTGCCGCAGAGGCCTCAGAAAGCGTCTTTATGAGGGAAAAGGTTAAGACAGTGGTGCAGTGTAAAGTGGTAGAGTGTCTGCCTTGTATATCAAAGGTTCCGGGTTCGAATCCAGTGAAAAGTGTGTTCTGCCTTTGGGTTTTTTCCATATGAACGGCGCGAGTACTGATTATGTCTCCAGGAAGCAGACATCAAGCGTAATTAATATAAGCTTTAAGCTTGTTTCGCAATCGATGTAAAACAAAACAGTTTATACTAAAGTAATACAAAACAGTTTATACTAACCCAATGTTATGGGTACTCAAACAAGAGCTGTCGGAGGACAGCGCGCTCGACTACATGCTGCTTATTCACATAAAGCACTATTTCATTATATTGCACTTAAGTACTATTAAATCATATTATATACTCTATATGTAAAAGCAACTGAATAGATATACATACATTTAAATATAATTTAAAAATAAAATTTCCTAAGTCAATCAAGGGCCATTACTCCATATTTAGGATACAATGGAGTTATCTAACCTAAGTGTACGATGGTCCTTAACAAATATGTGAAGTATGAAGTGATTTGAATGATGTAACTTTAACGTTGAGCTAAACGCAAATGTTAAAACTGACCGAGTCCAAAATTAGCAAAACCTTAAAAAAAGGTTTTCCTAATGTTTGACACCATGCAAAACCCGTTTGATATGTTGAAGAATTATATTTGATAAATAAATGATCACAATTAGAAAGAAATGTAACCAAAAATTAAGAATTTATCTAAAATTCTCAAAATCAAACAAAAATCATGTTTTTTACCCCCTAAAAGTCACACTCAGCATCTTCAACATACAATGTGAATAAAGGTATTACATGTAATTATATTCCAAATATGGAAGCCCTTACACAAGTACTTATTTAGAAAAAATAAAAATTAAATGAAAAAGCCAACTTGCCCTAAAACTTTAACCACCCAAAAGCATGTGTTTTACCGCAAACAGAAGGTCACACTCAGCATCTTCAGCATATAATATGAAGAAATGTATTAAATGTAATTATTTTCCAAATATGAAAGCCCTATTCAGAAAAAGTTAAAAAAATAAAATAAAATCCTACTTGCCCCAAAACTTTAACCACCGAAAATCATGTTTTTTTACCCCAAAAAGAAGGTCACACTCAGCATCTTCAGCATTCAATGTGAAGAAAGGTATAAGATGTAACTATATTCTAAATATTAAAGCCCAAGCACAAATTCTTATAGAGAAAAATTAAAAAATTAAATGAAAATGCCAACTTGCCCTAAAACTTTAACCACCCAAAATCATGTCTTTTACCCCAAAAAGAAGGTAAAACTCAGAATCTTCAGCATACAATATAAAGAAAGTTATTAGATGTAATTATATTCCAAATATGAAAGCCCTAGCACAAGTACTTATTGAGAAAAAAAAAAATAAAAAAAAATAAAATCCAACTTGCCCTAAAACTTTAACCCCCGAAAATCATGTTTTTTTTCCCAAAAGGAAGGTCACACTCAGCATCTTTAGCATTCAATGTGAAGAAAGGTATAAGATGTAACTATATTCCAAATATGAAAGCCCTAGCACAAATACTTATGAATGAAAATCCCAACTTGCCCTAAAACTTTAACCGGACGCCGACGCTGGGGCGAGTAGTAAAGCTCTCATATTCTTCGAATAGTCGAGCTAAAAACTGTCTCACTGCGACGATTCCTTGTTTACCAACACATATGGTTTAGTTAGGAAAAAAAGAGAGATAAGACAAGTATACTACTGCTTATTTAAACCTCTGCAAGTTTAACCCTCCCAACACACAGACACTTTAATACACATCTGCAGCAGACGACTTTTGAAAACATCATGGCAAAAGGAGAAATGTCACATCTGATGCATGCAATTTTTCAGAATCATTGTTCCTAAGAAGAAATTGCTCATCATGAGCAATTTCTCCTTTTCCTACAATGTTTTCAACTGAATTCAATAGCACAAGATTTTCCAGCACCATTGGCCCATAGGTGGTAGGTAGTTTATCTTGTCGCTTGTGACATTTGTGAAAGAATTGTGACCAATTCGGAGTTTAAATAAGAACCCCATTGACTGCTGCTGACTGATCAACTGGGGCTCAAATTTAACGACAAGTTAAAGAAGAGGGCCATGATGGCCCTTGTTTGCTCAACTGATTTATGCAATGAGTTTTCTTATGCAAAACACATGACAGTCTCAAACTGCTGAAATAAAAAATGCAGTCTCCAGAGTGTTGAAAAGATTTCCCTTCAATTTGGCCTAGTGACCTAGTTTTTAAGAGTCATTCTAACCCATATTTGAAATTTACCTAGGTATCACTAAGACAATCAGTCTGAAACAAATTCAAGCTGCTGAAGCAAAAAATGCGGCCTCTAGAGTGTAAACAAGATTTTCCTTTGATTTGGCATTGTGACCTAGGTTTTGACCCAACATGACCCACAAGATTCTCTATCAATTTGGCCTAGTGACCTATGTACCATATTCAAACTTGGCCTACATATGATCAAGACAAACATTCTGACAAAGTTTCAATATTTTCAAGTTAAAATGCAGCCTCTAGTGTTAACAAGATTTTCCTTCAAATTTCCATTTGTGACCTAGTTCTTGACCCAATATGACCCATATTCGAGATTTGAGGTGAATGTTTTAATAAACATTCATGAAGAGCGGATGCAAAATGTAGCCTGTATAGTGTTAACAAGGCAGTTGTTGACAACCCACAGCGGCCGGACGCCGGACAAAATGTGATCACAATAGCTCACCTTGAGCACTTCGTGCACAGGTAAGTTAAAAAGCTGAGTGAAATATTAATTCAATGTTAAGGTTGTTATAGTCTAAACGGAAGTAAATAAAGCACATACCCATATTGCCAACTTAGCTTTATTTCCATCAACAGCCAGGGTTTTAACCTTGAAATCTACACCTGTAAAATAATCACCAAGATATGGTTTATCCCTTTCCCTCATATAGATGCTTTCTGACGCCTCTGCACCAGACGGCTTTTTGAAAACATAGTGACAAAAGAAGAAATTGCACAAAACATGCAATTTCTCCTTTTGCCACAATGTTTTCCACTTTTTCTCATAGGTTATCCATTAAATTATGAAAGTCATCAAGTCGTCTGCTGCAGAATTGTCGTATGAGGGAAAGGGTTATATCTCACCCAACCTGAATACTGTAACTTGAAAACATTGCAGCAAAAAGAACAAGAGGCCCAAGAGGGCCAGTATCGCTCCACGGCCATAAGGCAAAAATAAAATCTCCAAACAGCCCTGCCCCGTGGTGGCTATTTTTTTTACCAACCACCATGGCTTAAAGGAATCTTGTAGAGTGTCACCAAAGGAATGTTTCTGCAAAATTATTTGAAAATATGCCTGACACTTTCGGAGGAGAAGATTTTTTAAGTTTTCACTATGGTCATATAAGTCAAAATAGCCCCGCCCTCTGGCAGCCATGTTTTTCGACCAATCAACATGGCTTGAAGGAATCTGATAGAGGGTCACCCAATGAACATTTCTACAAAATTATTTGAAAATCGGCTGAACACTTTCGGAGAAGAAGATGTTTTAAGTTTTCACTATAGCTATATAACGCAAAAAAGCCCCGCCCCCTGGCGGCCATGTTTTTCGCCCAATCAACATTTCTTGAAGGAATCTAATTAAGGTTCACACAAGGAACATTTCTACAAAATTATTTGAAAATCGGCCTGACGCTTTTGGAGGAGAAGATTTTTTAAGTTTGCTCTTTAGCCATATAGGCAAAATAGCCCCGCCCTGTGACGGCCATGTTTTTTTACCAATCAACATGGCTTGAAGGAATCTGATAGAGGGTCACCCACGGAACATTTCTACATAATTATTTGAAAATCTGCTGAACACTTTTTGAGAAGAAGATTATTTAAGTTTTCACTATAGCTATATAAGGCAAAAAAGCCCCGCCCCCTGGCGGCCATGTTTTTCGCCCAATCAAAATTTCTTGAAGGAATCTAATAAAGGGTCACCCAAGGAACATTTCTACAAAATTATTTGAAAATCGGCCTGACACTTTCGGAGAAGAAGATTTTTTAAGTTCTCACTATTTTTTTCTTTCGGTTGCCATGGAAACCAGAATTTTGAATGGATCAAAAAAAATTGAAGGAATTTAGTAGAGGACATTGAGAGGATGCTTCCCATGAAGTTTCAACCAAATTGGCCAAGTGGTTAGGGAGAAGAAGTCGTTTAAAGGAAAAAGTTAACGCATGCACGCACGCACGACGGACAATTCGCCATGACATAAGCTCGACTGGCTTTCAGCCAGTGGAGCTAAAAATTGAAACAATGTTTTCAAAAGAGCAAACTATCATGTTTTTCACTCTTTCATGCATATAAATGTATTAGAAAAAGTCAAAGATAAGACGTAACCCTTTCCCTCATATAGACGCTTTCTGACGCCTCTGGAGCAGACAGCTTTTTGAAAACATAGTGACAAAAGAAGAAATTGGTCAAAACAAGCAATTTCTCCTTTTGCCACAATGTTTTCCTCTTTTAGTCATAGGTTATCCATCTAATTAGTGAGATTTTCTATTTTTTGACAAAATATGTTCAAAGTCCTCTGCTGCAGAATTGTCGTATGTGGGATAGGGTTAATAAACATTTAGGATCAATCGTTGTTGTTGTTAGTAAATCAGACAGTACTTTTTATGTAAAGAGCTCTACGACACATTTATTGTCCCTGTACCTTTTCCCAGGTTCAATTTATACGACACATACATTTATTGTCCCTGTACCTTTTCCCAGGTTCAATTTATATGACACATACATTTATTAACCCTTTCCCACATACAACAAATCTGCAGCAGACGACTTTGAACGTATTTTGTCAGATGGATAACCTATGACTAAAAGTGGAAAACATTGTGGCAAAAGGAGAAATTGCACGTTCTGTGCAATTTCTTCTTTTGTCACTATGTTTTCAAAACGCCGTCTGCTTTAACCCTTTCCCTCATACAACAAATCTGCAGCAGACGACTTTGAAAATATTTACACTAAAATATGACAGAACCTCTGTAAATGAAAGTATAATTACTGACAAAAACTGAAAATATTGTGACAAAAGGTGAAATTGCTCGTTTTGAGCAATTTATCCTTTTGTCACAATGTTTTCAAAAGTCGTCTTCTGTAGATGCGTCAGAAGGCGTCTTCAAGTGGGAAAGTGTTAAAGTTGGTAACTTTTCCCATGCCAAATCTATTGAGTTTGTAACCTTTTACAATGCCCAGGTTCAATTTATATGTCACACAGGGCTACAGATAACTTTCGTAGTGAATTGGGTATTCAGCCCCTTGTTTTTAGACAAATGCATTTTTTATCTGTTTGCACAGTGCACATCTAAGATTAGAAGTTATCTCGTTAACATCAAGCCATGAATACTTTATCTTCCATTTGGATCTTGTTTGATTTTATGTTAATTATTTACGTAACAAAAATGCAAAACAATTGCTTTACTTACTTTTTATTTAATTTTAAGTATGCATCATTGTAAAACAGTTGCCATTTTTAAAAAAAAATTCTATTGATTTTTTAAGCAAATACGCTACTTATCTGAAGCAATGGGTACATTTATCAAGTCTGAACCTTTCACGATGCACAGGTTCAATGTATATGACACATTCCTTGACCCTGTGCCTTTCCCATTCCAAGGTTCAATTTATTGTGTCTGTACATTTTCCAATGCACACAGTTAAATTTATATGACTCATTTATTGAGTTTGTACCTGTTCCTGTTCTCAGGTTTAAGTTATATGACACATGAATTGAGTCTGTACCTTTTCCTGTTCACAGGTTAAAGTTATATGACACATTTATTGAGCCTGTACCTTTACCTGTTCTCAGGTTAAAGTTATATGACACATGAATTGAGCCTGTACATTTTCCTGTTCTCAGGTTAAAGCTATATGACACATGAATTGAGCCTGTAACTTTTCCTGTTCTCAGGTTAATGTTATATGACACATTAATTGAGCCTGTACCTTTACCTGTTCTCAGGTTAAAGTTATATGACATGAATTGAGCCTGTACCTTTACCTGTTCTCAGGTTAAAGTAATATGACACATGAATTGAGCCTGTAACTTTTCCTGTTCTCAGGTTAAAGTTATATGACACATGAATTGAGCCTGCACCTTTTCCTGTTCTCAGGTTTAAGTTATATGACATGAATTGAGCCTGTACCTTTACCTGTTCTCAGGTTAAAGTTATATGACACATGAATTGAGCCTGTACCTTTACCTGTTCTCAGGTTAAAGTTATATGACATGAATTGAGCCTGTACCTTTTCCTGTTCTCAGGTTAAAGCTATATGACACATAAATTGAGCCTGTACATTTTCCTGTTCTCAGGTTAAAGTTATATGACACATGAATTGAGCCTGCACCTTTTCCTGTTCTCAGGTTAAAGTTATATGACACATTAATTGAGCCTGTACATTTTCCTGTTCTCAGGTTAAAGTTTTACGACACATTGATTTAGCCTGTACCTTTTCCTGTTCTCAGGTTAAAGTTATACGACACATTAATTGAGCCTGTACCTTTTCCTGTTCTCAGGTTAAAGTTATAAGACACATTAATTGAGCCTGTACCTTTTCCTGTTCTCAGGTTAAAGTTATATGACACATTAATTGAGCCTGTACCTTTTCCTGTTCTGAGGTTAAAGTTATATAACATATTAATTGAGTATGTACCTTTTCCTGTTCTGAGGTTAAAGTTATATGACACATTAATTGAGCCTGTACCTTTTCCTATTCAAAGGTTAATGATATGACACATTAATTGAGCCTGTACTTTTTCCCATGCCCTGGTTAAATTTATATGAAACATACCTATTGTAGCAGATTGTTCTGGATCAAAGGTATCTTCTGTGAATCGTAACAACAAACTGGGTGAGAAAATATAAGAAATATATATTTACAAATCAGATATTCTTACATCTAATGATACTAGCCCTTAAGTAATAAGTAACTGACAGTTGCATGTGCAGAATATCCATTTATAGTGAGACAATTCTTTTGAGTACCCAAAACAAAAAGCAAGACGTGTTTACTCTTCCTTATCAAGTCCTCTGATGATGTGTTCACTTTGTTGCATATTCACTATAATTTAAAGAATGTTTACATCAAAAATATTATCTATCTACTCATTTTGTATTGCAACAGATTATAGGTATAAATATCACTTCTACGGCCTTGTCATAGAAGCCGGCTTTTATAGCGACGTTGATAGAGAGGATGACCTTTTTGTAGAGTTAAGCAAATTTCATCATGGTTAGTGCCTGTATGGGTGACCGACGATGGCTTAACGCCGGTACACGTTACAAATGGTGACAGGTGGGATTTCGACATTTTATTGTAGTCTATAATAAAAAATATTTTAATTATGAAATATGACAAGAAGCACTGAGAGATCTATTGTGGCACGGGGAGGGGAATAGTCTGTTAGCCAAGGAAGGTGGTGGCCTTTAAATCAGGGGATACCATTCTATGGAATCACGTTTTGAATTTTCATAAATATATAGTCCTATGTTGTTGGCACTCACCAGTATCAATATTAATAATATTGTAGCATTATATACAGGGCAAGGTTGACAATTGTATGTTCTGCCAGACATCGGTTTACCAATTAGGCAATAAATGACAGATGATAAAACGAGCAACCGAAAGTGAAAATTATTTGGGCGAGTAAAACCCGAAAAGTAGAGAATACGTACTCATTCACTACGTCCCTGTTTTTTATACAAAGACACTTGAGAAGCGTTTTGATTAGATACACACATTATACTTTCACAATCATGACAATAATCTACGAAAGCTCGACGCAGATTCATGAACGTGGAAGGTTCAAGACAAAAAGTCAAATTTCCATTTGACATCTGGCGTATCCACTGGAATTTGTGGCTTACCTTGATTTACCTACACCACTCTCACCGATAATAAGTATCTTCAGAGTCGTCAATATATCTGGATCGGACATTTTGTTCTGTACAGTTTAAATACGCAGAAAGATTTGTGGTTTTGTCAATCATTCATTTACAACGAAATAATGGCGATGTGTACACAAATTTGGATGACGTTTCAATTATTGTTGGAGATTCCTAAATCAATTAATTTGATTGGATAATCAAAACGAGGCTCCACTTTAAACAGGAAGCGCCATATTTTGTAAACAAAATATAACGAATTAAAGAAGGCGATTAAAGAAGATAAGAAACAGTTTAGAGTTTTCGTCAATAAATAGTAAACATCAGCAAAGGTGCAGAATGAATTCCTTGTAACACATTACAACCCAATTCACAATCTTAATTTTCTTCTTTAATTGCAATAGCATAGTAGAATGAATATATCGCGTAAAGAATGATAAGGTGTATCGTAACCGGACGGTAATGTAACCGGATACTGCATGATCGATTTAGGATACAGCACAAATAAAGAGCTAAAACGATACTATATACTTCTAACGAAGTGTTGGGATGAAAACTAATATCCAGATCAGTATTTATATATAGAGTAAATGATAAAACGTTGCTTTAAACGTCCATTTAATGGTAGCCAGAAGATTCGACCCTACGCTCAATCAACCCCAGTTTCCTAAGAACAATCGACCCCATTATCGGTTTTAATAGGTGTGAAATGATGATGGTTCTTTTGTTGTATAATCACTACATTTTGATAATAGTTATTGTTATAAAGTATGTTAACATTGTAATAAACAATGTTTTGCATAACACTATTCTGTATAGACACCTTTTGACAAGTCTTCAGCAGACGGCTTAAAATGAGCAACTTCTCCTTAAATTGCAACAATGTTTTCAACTTTATTTAATAGTTATATTTTATTTTCTGGAAAATGTCACTTTTAGGGCTAGTTTAGGCCTTTTTATAAGCATCTCACAGGTCAGATATTGTTACCCATTCCCAATGGCAATTTTTTTTTTGATTATGCAGATTTCAAAATTTTGTCATGTTAAACTTGTTTTTGTGTCACCCTGCGTCATGGTAGGCACTTCGGACACTTAGGGATTACTTTTTTTTTGTCAGGCGTCTGTCTGTCCATCACACTTTCAATGAGCAGGTGCAGGTGACTCACCGTGCTCCGCGGAGCACTCCATTCTAGTTTTCCCCCAAACTACAAAATAATAGCGATTAATTTGTCCAAATAAAGGGCCAAATGCCTAGAAAAAGGCCTGACTTATTACTAGGCAGTAAAATGAGGATGTAACCATGTTCTGGGTTTCTTTATCCTGGCACTTGGCAATAAAGCCATTTGGTGAGCAGAAGGGCAGTACAGAGAAAGGGACATGTCTAAAAAAATTCTTATAAAGTACTTTTCCCTTTCCCTCATATAGACGCTTTCAGCAGACGGCTTTTTGAAAACATAGTGACAAAAGAAGAAATTGCTCAAAACGAGCAATTTCTCCTTTTGCCACAATGTTTTCCACTTTTTGTCATAGGTTATCCATTCAATAAAAGAGATTTTCCAATATTTGACAAAATAGGTTCAAAGTCGTCTGCTGCAGAATTGTTGAATGAGGGAAAGGGTTAACCATGCATGACAGAGGTAAATATGGCATGAATGTAGCTTATACAATCAATATTTTCGGATAGCAAGAGAACGCTTTGGCCAAATTTGTTAAATTTTTTATTAAAGATTAAAACTGACTTCTTGATTACAGTTTGAGAAAATGTCCGACACTGAGAAGCTAGATGTGGAGATAGAAAAGCTCAAATCTTCTCTTAAGAAATCTGCAGATAAACTGGAGGTCTGGGCGATAGATGATCACAGGCAGCTGACTTTAGATATAGATCAGCAACAGGAGAGTTTTTCAAAAAAGTCTTATGGTAGGTACTTTTTATAATAATGTGCTATAGTTATGTTGAGTGTATGCCAAAACCCATATTGGCCAAAATTAACTAAGTAGTCAAAACCCATGTGATTGAAAATACAGGGTAGTCAAGATCTATATGATTGAAAAAACAGGGTAGTCAAAACCAATATGATTGAAAATACAGGGTAGTCAAAACCCATACTATTGAAAATACAGCATAGTCAAACCCCATATGAGGTCAAAAACTAGGTCAAAGGGTCAAATTGAAGGGAATTCTTGCTAACACCCTGGAGGCCACATTTTCAACTTCAACATGTTGAAACTTTATCAGAATGTTTGTCCTGATGATATGTAAGTCAAGTTTGAACATGGGTCATGTTGGGTCAAAAAGTAAGTCACAAAGTAAAATTAAAGGAAAATCTTGTTAACACTCTTGAGGCCGCAATTTATGTCACAAGGCCAAATTGAAGGAAAATGTTGTTAACAAGTTGTTGAAGCTGCATTTTTGCTTCAGCAGCTTAAAATTTGGTCAGTATGTTTATCTGAATAATATCTAGGCTATGTTCGAATATGGGTCATGCCGGTTCAAAAACTAGGTCACTAGGCAAAATTGATGGAAAACATTGTTAAAACTTTGGAGGTTGCATTTTTCGCTTCAGCAGCTTACAAATGTTTCAGAATGTTTGCCTGAATAATATCTAGGTCAAGTTCGAATATGGGTCATATTGGGTCAAAAACTAGGTCAATAGGCCAAATTAAAAGAAAATCATCTTGTTAACACTCTGGATGCTGCATTTTTAACTTGAGCTTGATGAAACTTTATCAGAATGGTTGTCTTGATGATATGTAGGTCAAGTTCGAGAACATGGGTCATGTCTGGTCAAAAAGACGGTCACTAGGTCAAATTAAAGGACAATCTTGTTAACACTGTAGAAGTCTCTTTTTTTGCTTCAGCAGCTTGAAACTTGGTTAGAATCTTTATCTTAATGATATCTAGGTTATCTCGAATATGGGTAATGCCGGGTCAAAAACTAGGTCACAAGGCCAAATTGATGGAAAATCTTCTTTACACACTGGAGGCCGCATCAGTGGCTTCAGCAGCTTGAAATTTAGTCAGAATAATTGTCTGAATTATATCTAGGTCAAGTTTGAATATGGGTCACATTGGGTCAGAAACTAGGTTACTAGGCCAAATTGAAGGGAAATCTTGTTAACACTCTGGATGCTGCATTTTAATATTGAGCATGTTAAAACTTTATCAGAATGTTTTTCTTAATGATATGTAGGCCAAGTCCAAGTCTGTTCAAAAACTAGGTCACTAGGCCAAATTGTAGGAACATCTTGATTACACTCTGGAGGCCATATTTTTAGTTTGAGCCGAGCTCCGGTAGCTCTGTCGGTAGCGATGCGGGCTGTCAATCCAGGCATTATGAGTTCGAATCTAGACTCGGCCAACTTTCTTTCCGAGGATTGACAAAAGTCAATGCGACATCCTTCATTCGTATTCCACCAATGGGCTAAGTCTATGTGGAAAAGCAGCCAGTTGCTTGGGAAGATTGTTGTGTGGAGTATTGTGAGAAAACCAGGAAATGCATGAGTAGGTGAACTGGCCGTCGTGATATAACTGAGAAATTGTTAAAAACTGCGTTAAACCCCAATCAATCAATCATTGTTGCCATGCTTCCCCCTTTTCTCACAAGAGTCATAAGTTGTCTGAAGTTGCCTGTATCAGAGAAAGTGTTAATCCTTTCCCTCATATAGACGCTTTCTGACGCCTCTGCAGCAGACCGCTTTTTGAAAACATAGTCACAGAAGAAGAAATTGCTCAAAACAAGCAATTTCTCCTTTTGCCACAATGTTTTCCACTTTTAGTCATAGGTTATCCATTTATAGAGATATTCTATTTTTAGCTCACCTGAGCTTTGCTCAAGTTGAGTTATTGTGATTGCCTTTTGTCCATCGTCCATCGTGCGTCAACTTCTTCTCCTCAGTAACCAGTGGGTCAATTGGGATGAAACTTAAAAGAAAGCATCCTCTCAATGACCTCACCAGATTTCCTATTTTGCCTTATATGGCTATAGTGAAAACTTAAAAAATCTTCTCCTCCGAAAGTGTCTGGCCGATAATCAGATAATTTTGTAGAAATGTTCCTTGGATGACCCTCTATCAGATTCCTTCAGGCCATGTTGATTGGTCGAAAAACATGGCCGCCAGGGGGGGCGGGGCTATTTTGCCTTATATGGCTATAGTGAAAACTTAAAAAATCTTCTCCTCCGAAAGTGTAAGGTCGATTTTCAAATAATTTTGTAGAAATGTTCCTTAAGTGACCCACTATCAGATTCCTTCAGGCCATGTCGATTGGTCGAAAAACATGGCCGCCAGTGGACAGGGCTATTTTGGCTTATATGGCTATAGTGAAAAGTTAAAAAATCTGCTTCTCCCAAACTGGATGGCAGATTTTCAAAACTTTTTGTAGAAATGTTTCTTGGATGACCCTCTATAAGATTCCTTCAAGCCGTGTTGATTGGTCGAAAAACATGGCCGCCAGGGGGGGCAGGGCTATTTTGCCTTATATGGCTATAGTGAAAACTTAAAAAATCATCTTCTCCGAAAGCGTCAGGCCGATTTTCAAATAATTTTGTAGAAGTGTTCCTTAAGTAACCCACTTTCAGATTCCTTCAAGCCATGTTGATTGGTCGAAAAACATGGCCGCCAGTGGGCAAGGCTATTTTGCATTATATGGCTATAGTGAAAACTTAAAAAATCTTCACCTCCAAAAGAGTCAGGCCGATTCTCAAATAATTATGTAGAAATGTTCCTAGGGGGACCCTCTATCAGATCTATCAAAGTTGATTGGTTGGAAATTATGGCCGCCAGGGGGCGGGGCTTATAAAGCTAAAGTGAAAAAAAAAATAATCAGGTGAGCGATCCAGGGCCATCATGGCCCTCTTGTTTGACAAAATATGTTCAAAGTCGTCTGCTGCAGAATTGTCGTATGAGGGAAAGGGTTAATAATAGTTACTACTTATAAGTTATTGATATTCTTATTTATCAGTGTTGTTCTTATCTTGGGGATTTATTTTTTAAGATTCTTTCAGCATAACAATTTATATATATTCTTACAGAAGAGAAAAACAGATTAAAAAATGTGATGAATACACAACAAGAAACAAAAGGCAAAGGTAATAATCTGGGATGAGCTCATCGTCGGACAGCAACAGTTGTTGACTTTGCTAAGCTCTCAATGCACGCAATGTTTGCAGCATAGAGCATAAAGCAGTCAACAGCAGCTGTGGATGTCCGACGATGGTTTCAGCTATGCTCAACAAAAACTATTTCACATTTGTTTGTGACAAGTGTAGATCCAGATCAATCTAAACATTTGTTTCATATGGTCTGGTCTGGTTCTGCACAGTTCAACATGAAATTATTATACCCCCTTCGAAGAAGAGGGGGTATATAGGAGTCACTGTGTCGGTCGTTCGGAAGCCATATTTTGTCTGGCCTATTTCTTACAAACCACTGAGTGGAATTCAATAACATTTTACATGAAGCTTTTATACCAAGAGGAGATGTGCATATCCTAAAGGGGTTACAATTGCATGTTATTTTACAGAGTTTATATCGGCCTTTTACTTATTAAGTTATGGTGTAGGTCAAGGTGCTGTTTTGAAGGTATTTATCATCTTCAGTGATAGTTCTAGTTCATAGTAGGATTCAAATAAACACCTGACAAACATTTTTTTATTTTGATTAGATTGAATGAGATTTCTTGGTTGATCATTCTGATGAACGCATATTTACAAATATAATAAACATGTTTTGTAAATAATTTGGCCAAAATGTTCCTTGGGTGACTCTACAAAGATTATTGAAATTATTCTAATCTATAGATAAATATGGCCACCCAGGGATTGTGTGTGTTCTCCTTGTATTTTTATATATACTTGTAAAAAACTTAGCTTGTCGAAAAGTAAAGGCCAGAATAAGAAATAATTTGGCACAAAGAATCCACTACCAAGATTGTTCAAATTATTCCAATCCATTGATTAATATGTTTTCTTGTTTCTTTAACCCTTTCCCTCATACAACAATTCTGCAGCAGGTGACTTTGAACATATTTTGTCAAAACATAGAAAATCTCTATAATAATTGAATGAATGACCATGACTAAAGGTAGAAAACATAGTGACAAAAGGAGAAATTGCTAATTTTGAGCAATTTCTTCTTTTGTCACTATGTTTTCAAAAAGCTGTCTGCTGCAGAGGCATCAGGAAGCGTCTATATGAGGAAAAGGGTTAAATAACATTCCTTCCTAATCTGCTTGGCCTATTTTAATAAGACTTTACAGGGATATTCCCTTTTTAGCTCGCCTATTCGAAGAAATAGGGGAGCTTATGTTATCACGTTGGCGTTGGCGTCCGCGTTGCCAGCTTGGTCAAACCTTTGCGTGCAAGGCCTTTTCTCAGACACTGTGTATGCTGTTGCTTTGAAACTTCACACACTTATTCAGGATCATTAGGGGACCTTGTATGTCAAGTCCCATAACTCTGGAATGGATTTTGACTGAATTGTGCCCCTTTTTGGACTTAGAAATTTGGTCAAACCTTTGCGTGCAAGGCCTTTTCTCAGACACTGTGTATGCTGTTGCTTTCAAACTTCACACACTTATTCAGGGTCATTAGGGGACCTTGTATGTCAAGTCCCATAACTCTGGAATGGATTTTGACTGAATTGTGCCCCTTTTTCGACTTAGAATTTTGGTCAAACCTTTGCGTGCAAGGCCTTTTCTCAGACACTGTGTATGCTGTTGCTTTGAAACTTCACACACTTATTCAGGATCATTAGGGGACCTTGTATGTCAAGTCCCATAACTCTGGAATGGATTTTGACTGAATTGTGCCCCTTTTTGGACTTAGAAATTTGGTCAAACCTTTGCGTGCAAGGCCTTTTCTCAGACACTGTGTATGCTGTTGCTTTCAAACTTCACACACTTATTCAGGGTCATTAGGGGACCTTGTATGTCAAGTCCCATAACTCTGGAATGGATTTTTTTCAAACATTTGGATTTTTTTCTTTTTCTTTTCTTGTATTTTTCAATTTTGCGTTTAGCTCAACGTTAAAGTTTCGATTTTTTTTTTTTCTCAATAAGTACTGGTTCTAGGGCTTTCATATTTTTTGGGGTAAAACATTTTTTTTTTGCTGGATTTTGAAAATTGGGCATAGCTTCTTCATATTTTGTTGGATTAATTTCATTTTTTTTTTTAATTTTCTTGTATTTTTGAACTTTGAGCATTATTTTTTTATTTTTTATTTTTTTTCTTGAATTTTGGAACTTTGTGTTCAGCTCAATTTTTTTTTTTTAAATTTCTTGTATTTTTGAACTTTTTTTTTTTATTATTTCTTGTTTAAAAATAATTGTGTTTAGCTCAATGTTAGAGTTTTGTTTACTTTTTGTCTTTTACACTTGCCTTGATAGTCAAAGCAGGGGACACAGTGAGACATTTAATTACGCGTAATTCTTGTCTTTCTTTTGTAAATTCAATTTCAACTGAATTATTCCACTTTTGGATTTTGGACTTTATACCCATGCTATAACTGTTCTGAAGTAGGCCCTGATAGACGATATCCCTGATAGGCGAGCTATATTGTCCTCCGACAACTCTTGTTAACCCTTTCCCTCATATAGACCCTTTCTGAAGCCTCTGCATCAGACGGCTTTTTGAAAACATAGTCACAAAAGAAGAAATGGCTCAAAACAAGCAGTTTCTCCTTTTGACACAATGTTTTCCACTGTTAGTCATAGGTTAGCCATTTATTTATATAGAGTTTTTCTATTTTTTGACAAAATATGTTCAAAGTCGTATGCTGCAGAATTGTTGTATGAGGAAAAGGGTTAAATGACATTCCTGCCTAATCTTCTTGGCCTATTTTGATAAAACTTTACAGGGATATTCCCTTTTTAACCCTTTACATCATATAGACGCTTTCTGACGCCTCTGCATCAGACAGCTTTTTGAAAACATAGTGACAAAACAAGAAATGGCTTAAAATGAGCAGTTTCTCCTTTTGACGCAATGTATTCCACTTTTAGTCATAGGTTATCCATTCAATTATAGAGATTTTCTATTGTCTGCTGCAGAATTGTTGTATGAGGGAAAGGGTTAAAGTTGTTCAAAGAATTGAATTCCATGAAAAACTGACTTACATGGCAATGCAAGAGGTGAATAAAAATAGTAGCTTCTAAAATCTTCTTAAAACCTTCTGTATTGGTGAATAATTTTGCAAAATTGTTCCTTTGGTGACCCTCTTCCAAGATAGCTCAAATTATGTGTAGAAATAAGGCCAAATGTGAGCAATCCAGGCCCTTATGTTAAAAATGGTACTAACTCAAACACATACATGAATTTACGGGATTTGGTCTTCAGAGGCTCTCAAAAAGCCTGTTTGACTAGAGAAAGCCTCAGTGGTGTAGTGCTAGAGAGTACGGTTTGGGAGCGGGAGGTCGCAGGTTCGAGCCCCAGTCAGGTCATACCAAAGGCTTTAAAAATGGTAGTTGTGGCTGCCCTCCTTGGCGCTCAGGGTTGCAGGGTTAAACGGGTTAGCATTACCAACTGACTTGCTGGTGTTAGGATAAAAGGACCAGTAGTACGTGTATATTACCCAGGGATTGCTGTGATATAACTGAATAATTGTTGAAAGCGGCGTAAAACATCAAACAAACTGTTTGACTAGAACAAAGGCATATATTTTTGTATGGCCGGCTTGT
This sequence comes from Serripes groenlandicus, assembly GCA_031761405.1. NCBI lineage: Eukaryota > Metazoa > Mollusca > Bivalvia > Cardiida > Cardiidae > Serripes > Serripes groenlandicus. The sequence goes on from JASEVX010000015.1 coordinate 9,841,448, forward strand.
CTAGGTGACACATAGAGATCATTTCTTTGACGTCTCCCTGTCTTGTCTAGGTGACACATAGGGATCACTTCTTTGTCATCTGCCCGTCTTGTCTAGGTGACACATAGGGATCACTTCTTTGTCATCTGCCCGTCTTGTCTAGGTGACACATAGGGATCACTTCTTTGTCGTCTGCCTGTCTTGTCATGTTATCACCAACTGAGCACACATCGGCAAGTACCAGTTGAACACTCTTGTTACTTTTAAAGAATCTAGATCTAGGGTAACAGTAACTTTGAAAATATCTTATCAAAACTTTTGAAAACCTCTTAAACCCTTTTCCTCATTTAGACGCTTTCTGACACCTCTGCAGCAGAAGGCGTTTTGAAAACATCGTGACAAAAGAAGAAATTGCTCAAAACAAGCAATTTCTCCTTTTGACACAATGTTTTCCACTTTTAGTCATAGGTTATCCATTCAATTATAGAGATTTTCTATTTTTTCGACAAAATATGTTCAAAGTCGTCTGCTGCAGAATTGTCGTATGGGGGAAAGGGTTAAATGAAAGCATAATGAATGAATAGAGTTGAAAGAGCTTTATGAGTAGTTTGAGTGATTCTCCTTTTGTGACACGACTGTTTTGAAAATTCGTCTCCTGTGAATGCATCAAAATCTATTACCTGTAAATGAAAACGTTATTTTCAATCAATTTTCAGCTCTTGAGGAGAAACTATCTGGCATTGAGATGTTAAAAACAGAATTAGAAAAACAATATAAACTGACAGAGGATCTCAGAGGGAAAAAAACCAAGTATGAATCTGGAGTCTCTTTTTTAAAAAAAGATGGTGAAAAGTTGAAAGAAGGTTTGTTTGTATACTAAATGCAATAGTTCTTGTAGTAAAATTTACAATTTGTGAGTCATTTTAATCTTTGTTAGTAGTTTCTCTGTTTTCTGAAATATCAATTTTTACCCTTTTACCTTGGAAAAGATTTTGACTAAAGGAGAAATTGTCCATGATGAGCAATTTCTTTTGCAACTCTATTTTCAATGATCCTATTTTCATTTGTAGAGATCTTCTATATGTTTGCCTCGATGTTTTCAAAGCATCTGCCGCAGGTCTGTTGTGTTTGTTGGAAAGATTTAATAAAAAGAAGTTATGAGCTGCATCAAGATTCTGGCAATTCAGGATATATTTGCATCAGAAATAGCATCTCTATCTAAGTATCTTATAAGTGTAGGCCTTCTTGTATCATGCCTGTGAATCTAGAACCCTTTCCCGCAATCTTGTAGTAGATTTTTTTTTAATAGTAGGAAATGCAGTTTTACATAAATGTATGACGAACAAATTAAGAATGATTATAGACTTGTTTGATTGTCTGTCCATGGTAAAGCGGAAAAGCAGAAGACGACTTTCAAAACTAGCCCAGCAGCCAAAATTAGTGTCTTGACAAGCTTTTCCTCTTTTTTACCCAACTGCGTAGTGGGGAATGTCTGTGTAATATATATATATAGATATCATATTCTGTCATCCTCTTAGACAGATCGAAAACAAAATTATTTTCAATCAAAATCAAACTGTTTCAGTTCCATTCAATGAATCTATTAGAAAAACCAACATGAAACTGGATATTGATTAGAAAATACAACAATCCATTTAAACACGATTTTAATTCTTAGACACCTAATATCAGTGTACTTTATTCTAACCCTTTCCCACATACATCAAATCAGCAGTAGACGAATTTGAAATCATCTAGACAAAATTGTGGAAATATCTATACCGTATATCCGCGGCCATAAGTCGAATTTTTGAGACTCAAATTTTGGTGTTGAAGCAGGGACTCGACTTATGACTGAATGACAATCTCTCCTAAGGCTATATTTTACACGCGACAAACAGTAGAGAAACTACTTTTTATCAGCGATGCATCCTTTCCTTACATTTTTTTATGCCCCCCCGGAATCTCCGATTCGGGGGGCATATAGTTTTTGGCCTGTCTGTCTGTCTGCACAAAAAAAACTTTAACCTTGACCACTACTTTTGAACCATAACAGGTACGGCTACCATATTTCACATGTGTATTCCTTGTGACATGACCTTTCTGTCAGTACCAAAATTTTTGACCTTGCGACCTTGACCTTTGACCTAGATGTAGTTTTTGGCCTATCTGCACGAAAAAAACTTTAACCTTGACCACTACTTTTGAACCATAACAGGTACGGCTACCATATTTCACATGTGTATTCCTTGTGACATTACCTTTCTGTCAGTACCAAAATGTTTGACCTTGCGACCTTGACCTTTGACCTAGATGTTGTAATTCTCGAAAAAAACTTTAACCTTGGCCATTACTTTTGAACCATAACAGGTACGGCTACCATATTTCACATGTGTATTCCTTGTGACATGACCTTTCTGTCAGTACCAACATTTTTGACCTTTGACCTAGATGTTGCCATTCTCAAAAAAAACTTTAACCTTGGCCATTACTTTTGAACCATAACAGATACGGCTACCATATTTCACATGTGTATTCCTTGTGACATGACCTTTCTGTCAGTACCAACATTTTTGACCTTGCGACCTTGACCTTTGACCTAGATGTTGCCATTCTCAATTTTTTTTTTTTAACCTTCCCTACTACTTTTGAACCATAACAGGTAAGGCTACCATATTTCACATGTGTATACCTTGTGACATGACCTTTTTGTCAGTACCAAAATTTGTCACCTTGCGACCTTGACCTTTGACCTAGATGTTGCCATTCTCGAAAAAAACTTTAACCTTGACCACTACTTTTGAACCATAACAGGTACGGCTACCATATTTCACATGTGTATTCCTTGTGACATGACCTTTCTGTCAGTACCAACATTTTTGACCTGGCGACCTTGACCTTTGACCTAGATGTTGCCATTGGGGGGCATCAGTGTTTCACAAACACATCTTGTTTATCTAGTTTTAAAGCTGTAAGCAAAGGTAAAATAAATACCATACCCTTTAAAATCCTTTTCAATTCAAAGTTAATTTGTCCAATTTAAAGAATATGTAGTAATTTCTCCTTTTGTCAGAGCTCTATCAAAAGAAGTCTGCTGCAGATGTGTATAAATGCATGTGAAAATGGGTAAGAGTGAAATCTATATAGACCTTTATTTCCGCAAACCATTTTCCCCAACAAATGAGCTACGTCATAAAAAAAGAGTATGTGCAGTTTAATCACACAAGTATAATTTACTAAGCTGATAGTAACATTAATTTATATGGGTGTATTTCATTTGTCGCGGCTCAATCTCAGCTGGTAAATTAGTGACGTCATTTATTTGAGCCCTGTGTTGACAAACAGTTATAGGGCTAACGCAAGTCGGTTGTAACTACAGCCTGTTCCAGTGGAAATTACAACCGTTTTCATATAACCATAGAGTCCAAACTTCTTTCCATAGACCTTTAAAACCCTTGTCTTCACCTCTCTGTGAATTACACACACTTTTAATAAACTTTGTCAATGCATGGTAGAAACACTGACACCGATAAAACCCTTTGTTCGAGTTTCGCGCTTTTATTTTTTATAGATTAAAACAAATATTAATTTGGACTAGTTAGTTTGTTTGGCTTATTTGGATTTATAAAATCAGGTTTGTGCATTATTATTTTAATGTATCTTTATCCAGTTTTACATCGAGAACCATGTTTTTTTTGTTTTTTTGCCGAAATTTTTAATAAGTCGACCCCCTGACTTATGGCTGGGAGTAACCTCAAAACCACCGAAATTGGGGTCAAAATGGACCCTCGACTTATGGCCGAAGTCGACTTATGGCTGCGGATATACGGTACTTGAAAGTATGATTAATGAATAAAATTAACAAGAAATATCTTTACGGCGATCAATATGAGAAAACACTATGAAATGGAACATGCGCATATTATTTGATATTTTATCTTACTTATTAGAATGACAGAAAACAATAACGTTAATTATTATATAACCTATAAATAGACGCCTTTTCATTGGCTAAAAATTAATTTTTTAGAAAAAATATCTAGCGATATTGACCGTTTTTTTCTGATATTGACCCGTTTTATTCTGATATTGACCCGTTTTATAAATAGTAACAGGGGAAGACCGGGGAATCCCACGAGCCGCCTATTAATATCCTTCGCCTTTATCCGTACGCTACGGAATTTTCCGAGGTGCGTTCCGAATGACCACGGAAACTTCCGAGTGGTCATTCCGGTGACGTAATTTTTTTTTAAATGACGTCATGCACGTGCATTACCAACATTTTAGACGCGCGTTTTAGACTGTTATCATGTCAAAAACGTACTGTTATCATGAGACAGAAATTTATACAACATACAGCAGAAATGTTCCTTGAGTGGTCCTCTGTTTTCTTTTCAGTTGATTAATATCAAAACAATATGATAAATTAAGGGTTATATAATAAAACAGTTATGGACTTTTCAGCTGTTATACATGATGTTGATATGCACCAAAAAAATCATTATTGACCTCGGCTATCGCCTCGGTCAATAATGAATTTTTTGGTGCATATCACATCATGTATAACAGCTGAAAAGTCCATAATTGTATAATATGTAATATTTGGTTTATAAATGTTTATATAATACATACTTTGGTTTTGATATGAATGAGAGAGAGAAAAAAGCTTGCCTCTGCCGGGAAGCGAACCACAGACCTTTCACTTGACAATCCAAGTCAACATTCATTACACTACTGCGACATCACATTGTTCCGTTCAAGGCCGAGAATACTTCACATGACTGAAGATTATACGCAAGGCTCCCAAGAGGTGTACAAGTTGCAAATGACGATAAATAACTGAAAACTTATTATGTTTCAAAAATAATTAATATTTTGGTCTTAAATATTATATTTCATCTGTATTCACTGATTTTTTTTACTGAAATTTATTTTTTAAGGAAAACAATTAAAGGTAAGAATGCAGAACATTTCAGTTTGAAACTTCAACTTAATAGTGCCTCTCGTAGTATCGCCAATTTAACTATGAACCAATCAGAACATTTCATTTCATTTATTTCTTCGCCATTATTCATAAAATACAACAATTGATTGGTCTACAATCTAGATCATTTGTTTAACATCTAGGTCAAAACTCACGTTAATCGTCTTCGCTGAAAAACATTGAGGCAAAAGTAGAAGTTGGTCATCATGAGCAATCTTAACTTTTGCCATAATCTTGTCAAAAGTCGTTTACAACAGAGACATCAGAAAGCGTCTATATTTGAGAAAGGGTTAAAGCATATTTTGTTAACACTTTCCCACATGAAGTTTGGTGCATCTACAGCTGATGAATTTGAAAACATTGTAGCAAAAGGAAAAACAGCCCATTCCTTCTTTTTAGCTCGCCTACTCAAAGAAATAGGGGAGCTAATGTAGTCATGTCGGCGTTGGCATTGCCAGCTTGGTCAAACCTTTGCGTGCAAGGCCTTTTCTCAGACACTGTGTTGGCTGTTGCTTTGAAACTTTCACACACTTATTCAGGGTCATTAAGTGACCTTGTATGTCAACACCCATAACTCTGGAATGGATTTTTACTGAATTGTGCCTCTTTTTGGACTTAGAATTTTGGTCAAACCTTTGCGTGCAAGGCCTTTTATCAGACATTGTGTATGCTGTTGCTTTGAAACTTAACACACCTATTCAGGGTCATTAGATGACCTTGTATGTCAAGTCCCATAACTCTGGAATGGATTTTGACTGAATTGTGCCCCTTTTTGGACTAAGAAATTTGGTCAAACCTTTTCTCAGACACTGTGTATGCTGTTGCTTTGAAACTTCACACACTTATTATCTTGCAATAGGTGAAATAGGTGATACTGTGTGACTTTACCTAATGCTATAATTGTTCTGAAGTAGGCCCTGATAGGCGAGCTATATTGTCCTCCAACAACTCTTGTTTCACAGTGTTTTCAACTTTGGAGAGTTATGGCCCTTTTATTATGATACATTCGTCCAAACTATTTCTCAGCAATTACTAGGTGGAATTCATAGGAAGCTTTTATACCAAGAGGCTATGTGCAGTACCTGATGTCATTTCTATTGGATTTTGGCCCTTTTATTATTATACATAAAGCGTTATATACCAGCATTCGTGTCCACACTGTTTCTCAGCAATCATTGGATGGAATTTTATAGCAAGAGGTTATGTGCAGTGCCTGATGACTTTTCAGTTGGATGTTAATTTTACAGAGTTATGGCCCCTTGATTTTCATAAATAGTGATATATACATGTACCAACATTCATGTCCACATTATTTCTCAGCAATCAAAAGTGAAATTCAGTGAACGGTTTTTTATACGACCGTTTCTTAAAAACGGTACGTATTATGGTATGGTCATGTCCCTCCCTCCGTCCCTCCGTTCGGGTTTTCCACACTTTTTTCTTACATACTTTGAGCTATTGAGCTGAAATTTTGTATAAGGCTTTGTAGTGATGTGTCACAGATCAAGTTCATATTTCCTGGGATTTCGTCAATTTTTGAATGAGTTATGCCCCTTTTTGAACTTAGAATATTTGTTTTCCGCACTTTTTTTCTTCATGCTTTGATGTATTGACCTGAAATTATGTATATGGCTTTGTAATCAAGTGTCACAGATCAAGTTCACATTTCCTGGGATTTCGTCAATTTTTGAATGAGTTATGCCCCTTTTTGGACTTAGAATATTGGTTTTCCCGCACTTTTTTCCTACATACTTTGAGCTATTGATCTGAAATTTTGTATATGGCTTTGTAATCATGTGTCACAGATCAAGTTCACATTTCCTCGGATTTCGTCAATTTTTGAATGAGTTAAGCCCCTTTTTGGACTTAGAATATTTGTCAATTTCTGCATGAGTTATGCATTTTTCATAGTTATGTCTCCCCCTGTATATATAGGGGAGATATATTGTTTTTGTCCTTGATGTCTGTCTGTCTGTCTGTCTGTTCGTCCCCAAAATCTTGTCCGATCCATATCTCCCAGACGGCTTGAAGGATTTTCATGAAACTTGGGTCACATGTTCACCTCATCAAGGCGACGTGCAGAACCCGCGTCTCGACAATATAGGGTCAAGGTCAAGGTCACGCTTGAAGGTCAAAGGTTTGAGGCTTTATTTCGTGTCCGCTCCATATCTCCAAGACGGCTTGAAGGATTTTCATGAAACTTAGGTCACATGTTCACCTCATCAAGGCGACGTGCGGAACCTGCGTCTCGACAATATAGGGTCAAGGTCAAGGTCACGCTTGAAGGTCAAAGGTTTGAGGCTTTATTTTGTGTCCGCTCCATATCTCCGAGACGGCTTGAAGGATTTTCATGAAACTTGGGTCACATGTTCACCTCATCAAGGCGACGTGCAGAACCCGCGTCTCGACAATATAGGGTCAATGTCAAGGTCACGCTTGAAGGTCAAAGGTTTGAGGCTTTATTTCGTGTCCGCTCCATATCTCTGAGACGGCTTGAAGGATTTTCATGAAACTTGGGTCACATGTTCACCTCATCAAGGTGACGTGCAGAACTTGCGTCTCGACAATATAGGGTCAATGTCAAGGTCACGCTTGAAGGTCAAAAGTTTGAGGCTTTATTTTGTGTCCGCTCCATATCTCCCAGACGGCTTGAAGGATTTTAATGAAACTTTGGTCACATGTTCACCTCATCAAGGCGACATGCAGAACCCGTGTCTCGACAATATAGGGTCAAGGTCAAGGTCACGCTTGAAGGTCAAAGGTTTGAGGCTTTATTTCGTGTCCGCTCCATATCTCCAAGACGGCTTGAAAGATTTTCATGAAACTTGGGTCACATGTTCACCTCATCAAGGCGACGTGCATAACCCGCGTCTCGACCATACCGGGTCAAGGTCAAGGTCACGTTTGAAGGTCAAAGGTTTGAGGCTTTATTTTGTGTCAACTCCATATCTCCAAGACGGTTTGAAGTATTTTCATGAAACTTGGGTCAGATGTTCACCTCATCAAGGCGACGTGCAGAACCCGCGTCTCGACCATACTGGGTCAAGGTCACGCTTGAAGGTCAAAGGTTTGAGGCTTTATTTTGTGTCCACTCCATATCTCCTTAAAGGATTTTCATGATACGTGGGTCACATGTTCACCTCATCAAGGCGACGTGCATAACCCGCGTCTCGACCATACCGGGTCAAGGTCAAGGTCACGTTTGAAGGTCAAAGGTTTGAGGCTTTATTTTGTGTCAACTCCATATCTCCAAGACGGTTTGAAGTATTTTCATGAAACTTGGGTCAGATGTTCACCTCATCAAGGCGACGTGCAGAACCCGCGTCTCGACCATACTGGGTCAAGGTCACGCTTGAAGGTCAAAGGTTTGAGGCTTTATTTTGTGTCCACTCCATATCTCCTTAAAGGATTTTCATGATACGTGGGTCACATGTTCACCTCATCAAGGCGACGTGCAGAACCCGCGTCTCGACCATACCGGGTCAAGGTCACGCTTGAAGCTCAAAGGTTTTAGGCTTTATTTCCTGTCCACTCAATATCTCCAAGACGGCTTGAAGGATTTTCATGAAACTTGGGTCACATGTTCACCTCACCAAGGCGACGTGCACAACTTGCGTCTCGACAATATAGGTTCAAGACAAAACATTAGTAATTAAAAATTGAGTACTGTCCAACTTGGTCAAATTTTTGTTTGTCTGCTTTATAGGTTGGAATGTTTTGAGAGATTTTGACAGATATTTGAGGGGGAGACATATGTTTTTGTCAAAACAATTCTAGTTTCTCATTATTCTTTAACAACTTATTCCTGAACGACTTTTTACAAACAAAGAGGAAACTTACAAAGAAGTTCCTGACAGGCGTATTATGTACCGTTTGCGGTACTCTTGTTAGGAAGCTTCTATACTAAGAGGAGATGTGCAGTGCCTGATGGATGAAATTCAATGAAATTATTTTATACGAAGCTTCTATAGCATGTCCCTTTTTCCCCTCAGGTTACTTCAATGGTGTTAGATATAAAAGGTATGTACATATGCCGTGGTTTTCTTTCGTCAATTTTACTTCTAGTCAAAAAAGTAATGCACAGACCGCGATCTCAATCTCCACCATTTATATCATTTTATCTCTAACAGGGAAAAGAGGATTAGTTGCAATCTTAATTTGTGCCATTACAGAGAATGAAACCAAATACTATTAAAGATTTATGGTTCTAGTCTTTCTCTGGCATGACTGGGTATAGTACACAGAGATGAAAACATTGTGTCAAACCGAGAAATTGCTCGCTATGAGAAATTTCTCTTTTTGCCCCAATGTTTTCAAAAATTCTCTGCTCTAGTTCAACAGAATGCATCTGCAAGTGTTTATTCATGTATAGCCAACTGTTAAATATTGAAGTTATTGTTATTCCTGTTCTACAGAAATTGAGTCAACAACAAAAGACAAACAGCAGTTGGAATACATGCGTAAAGCCAGCAACATATTCAGTGACATGCTTGGGTTATCAATAAGGAAAACTAAAGGTGAATTTAACTTGTACAGTCCAACCTGTGTTTCCCTTTCCCTCATATAGATGCTTTCTGATGCCGAGCAATTTCTCCTTTTGACACAATGTTTTCCACTTTTAGTCATAGGTTATCCATTCAATTATAGAGATTTTCTATTTTTTGACAAAATATGTTTAAAGTCATCTGCTGCAGAATTGTTGTATGAGGGAAAGGGTTAAGACCACCTTTGTTGAGTGAGTCCCTGTCTTTAACAACCACACTTTAAATTTACCTTTTACTCATTTTCTGCACAAAGACCCCCTGTAATTAAAGACCACCTGTGAACAGAGACCAGATTGTTTTTTCCCCATGGGTGGTCTTTAAACACAGGTTGGACTGTTTCATAAGGTCAGACTTTAACCCTTTTCCAGTTCTAATAATTATACAGATGCTTTCTGGCATCTAAAAAAAAACAAAGAGGCAAAAGTAAAAATTGCTCGTAATGATCAATTTCTCCTTTTTCCACAATGTTTTCAATTCTATTTAATAGTTATTATCTCATTAATGGATTTTTATGCCCCGGCATACGAAGTATGAGGGGCATATAGTTTTCCGGTCTGTTAGTCCGTCCGTTCGTCCGTTCGTCCGTCCCGCTCAGGTTAAAGTTTTTGGTCAAGTTAGATTTTAGTGAAGTTGATGTACTATCATTATGAAACTTCCCACAAATGACAATCAACATATCATTGTTTAAAAAAATGTATCAATTTGAGGTTGGACCAACTGTTTGTCCGTCTGTTCGTCTGTCTGTTCGTCCGTTCCATTCTCAGGTTAAAGTTTTTGGTCAAGTTAGATTTTAGTGAACCTGATGTCCTATCATTATGAAACTTCGCACAAATGACAATCAACATATCATTGTTTAAAAAATTGTATCAATTTGAGGTTGGACCAACTGTTCGTTCGTCTGTTCGTCTGTCTGTTCGTCCATTCCATTCTCAGGTTAAAGTTTTTGGTCAAGTTAGATTTTAGTGAACCTGATGTCCTATCATTATGAAACTTCACACAAATGACAATCAACATATCATTGTTTAAAAAATTGTATCAATTTGAGGTTGGACCAACTGTTCGTCCATCCGTTCGTCTGTTCGTGTGTCTCTTCGTCCATTAACAACCGGGGCATCCGTGTTCCATGGACACATTTTCTTGTTTTTTATATCTTTACCTACCTGTTCTGAAGGTTGTTTTCTGCATTATTGTTGTATGTGGGAAAGGGTTAATGCTTGCTTGCTAGGTTTCATGTCCTGATGGCGATAAATAAACCGATATGAGCTGTCCGGTATGGCATCATTTTAAGTTAGGTGGGGCTACGATGTCATTTGGGTCTATTATAAAAAATATAGGAGGACAATGGAGGCGCTTGTGAGACTGTTCACATGCAAAGGTTTATCACACTGCATCTGCATATCAGAATAATATAACCCTTTCCCTCACCTCAAATAGACGCTTTCTGACGCCTCTTCAGCAGACGGCTTTTTGAAAACATAGTGACATCATAATTTCTCAAAACAAGCAATTTCTCTGCTGCAGATTTGTTGTATGAGGGAAAGGGTTAAGTGTCTTCAGATAATTTTGATAAGTTAGAGAAACATGGCCCCTAGCTGTTAACCCTTTCCCTCATATAGACTCTTTCTGACGCCTCTACAGCAGACGGCTTTTTGAAAACATAGTGACAAAAGAAGAAATTGCACAAAACATGCAATTTCTCCTTTTGCCACAATGTTTTCCACTTTTAGTCATAGGTTATCCGTTCAATTATAGAGATATTCTATGTTTTGACAAAATATGTTCAAAGTCGTCTGCTGCAGATTTGTTGTATGAGGGAAAGGGTTGAGACATGTTGCCTGTATAATGCAGATAGCTCCAAGCTGCATTAATCAGAATAATTTAATGGCCTGTAAATATTGATCTTGTCTGATAGGGCATGATTTCAGTTGAGGGAACCAGAGCCTCATGCCCCTTCTTGTTCGGATAAGACAGGTGGTTGCAGATTTGTAAAGATGTGTATTTCCCACATACGACAATTCTGCGGCAGACGACTTTGAACATATTTTGTCAAAACATAGAAATTCAAAATCTCCATAATTGAATGGATAACCTATTAAAAAAAGTGGAAAACATTGTGGCAAAAGGAGAAATTGCACGTTATGTGCAATTTCTTCTTTTGTCACTATGTTTTCAAAAAGCTGTCTGTCAGACTGAGAGGCGTCAGAAAGCGTCTATATGAGAGAAAGGGTTAAACCTTTCCCACATATAGATGCTTTCGGATGCCTCTGCAGCAGACGACTTTTGAAAATATTGTGAATAAAATGAGCAATTTCTCCTTTTAACACAATGTTTACAAATTTATTCAATAGTTCTCTCATTTACAGACAGTTTCTATATTTCTGACTAAATGTTTTTGCAGTCATCTGCTGCAGGTTTGTTGCAGTAGGAAAGTGTTTACAAACCAATTTTCTGTTTATTTCCCCAACAGGTAACAGATTACAGCTAATATTCACACAGATCGACGAGAAGGATCCCACATTGACGTTTTATCTCTTTGTACAAGTTGTCAATGGAAAATACATAGGTAGGTAGTAAAATCATTTCACCATTTCCCACTTTTCAAAACGCATTTTGATGCATCTGCAGCAGATGAATTATGAATAAATATTATAGAAAAGGGAGAAATTGCTTGTTATGAGCAATTTTCATTTTTGCCACATTGTTTTAACAATATACATTTATAATGATTTCATCAATTGAGATTTTCCATTGTTTAACCTACATGTTTTCAAAGTAATCTGCTGCATATTAACCCTTTCCCTCATATAGACGCTTTCTGACACCTCTACAGCAGACGGAAAATGGAAAAAAAACAGTTATTGGATAAATACGCGATTTCTTCTTTTGCTACAATGTTTTCCAAAGTCGTCTGCTTCAGAGGCATTAGAAAGGGTTAACATATTGTATACCCATATCGAAACTCTGTCTGTAATGATGGGGTCTGCTGTTTCAGAGGTCTTGAGAAAGAATAGACCAATTCATTTATTTTTCACTTTTCTGTCTTTGCCATATTTCAGTTGTAAATGGCTTACAGCAACCATACTTTGCCGATGCTTAAAGCCTTAAACCACTCAATTTGTACATCTTTTTATGCTGTAAATGCAATTTATGGGGGTGTTTTTCCACATACAACAAAACTGCAGCAGACGACTTGGTAAAAAATAATATAAGTGTATAACTAGAAAACTTCTATAAATGGAAGAATAATTTGAATATAATTTGAAAACATTGTTTAACAAAAAGGGAAATTGTTCATTATAGTCATTTCTTCTTTTGCCACAATGTTTTAAAAGTTGTCCGCTGCAGAGCCATAAAAATGTGTCTGAAAATTGGAAGGATTAAGTCAGCTTTAAAGTTTAATTGACATTTTAGTTAATTTTGAAATTTCTCTACTTTCAGTTACGGACTCCGAACCACCGATAGAAGGTCTTGGGGATCTTGTAAGGTCACTGAATGAGACAAACAATCTGCGAGAGTTCGTCATCAAGATCCGCCAAAAGTACAAAGCCTTCGTGAAATCTTAAATTTTGGTTAAAAAAGAGTGTCATATATTCTTTCAAACCTTTTTTGTGTCTCCATTAGGTTTTATTAAAATGTTTCTACAGCACATGGTCTTGATAGAACATGGAGATGATAAATTTGTTTGTTTCAGTTATATCACGGCGACAGATCACTTATTCATGCTCCCTAGGTTAACAAACAAGTACTAGGCTAGGAAATGTGCCTTGCCCAAGGGCACTCCACCATGACAGTAGTGCTGCGACTGGGGATTAATCCCCAAGACACCTGGTTTCAAATCCCCAAAGCTATCCACTCGACCACAATGGATTCCTGGAGCAACTTCCTAATAGACTCTTTCTACATTGAATGTATCAGTTGATGCTAACAACTTATTTAACCCTTTCCCTCCTCTGCAGCAGACAACTTTTGAAATCATTGTGGCAAAGGGAGAAATTACTCACAATGAAATAAACCCTTCTCAATGATCATACTTTCATTTATTTAGATGTTCTATATTTTGGAAATGCTAATTTGTCTGCCGAAGATAAGCTGTATGTGGGAAAGAGTTTAAAAAAGAAAGAAAAGGAATCAAACTGCTGGAAGTACTAACAGCTGAGTGATTTGAATTATTACTTGTAAAAATCTGACCACATGATAGCGAACTGTTTCAAATCACAGACACACCAGGTTTAACCCTTTCCCTCATATAAACGCTTTCTGACGCCTCTGCAGCAGACGGCTTTTTGAAAACATCGTGACAAAAGAAGAAATTGCACAAAACGTGCAATTTCTCCTTTTGCCACAATGTTTTTCACTTTTCATCATAGGTTATCCATTCAATTATGGAGATTTTCTATGTTTTGACAAAATACGTTCAAAGTCGTCTGCTGCAGAATTGTCGTATGAGGGAAAGGGTTAAAGAAATTGACATTTGGGAAATCTGGGATAAACCTGCTTTAACCCTTTTCCGCAGACAGCATATCTGCAGCAGACAACTTTGCAATCATTTGACGAAAACTTTAGAAAATTTCTTTAAATGAAATTTTATAATGAATCGAGTTGAAATTATTGTGAAAACATGTTTTGTCACAATGTTGTTAAGCGTCTTCTGCAGATGCATCGAAATATGTCGATATGAAGAAATGGGTTAATTTACCACTGTCTGATTTAGTGAAAAGACAAGAACAGTACTTGATCCGAGTACAAGGTTTAGAAAATGGTCAGTTATTTCCCATTTTGTAAGGTATTGCATGTTTTCTTCTGTAGCATCATCATTTTATTTTATTTTATTTTATTTTATTTATTATTTTTAGGGTTTTACCCCGTTTTCAACATCATTTCAGTTATATCACAGCGACAACTTAACTATTCATGATCCCTGGGTAAATAAACCTGTACTAGGCTAGGAAAAGGGCACTCTTCAATTAAGGGAGGGACTGGGGATCGAGCCCCAGCCTCCCACTTCCAAATCCTAGATGCTAACCACTCGGACATGATGGATTCCTGTGAGAAGCATAAGATAAAAATGGTGATTTCAAATGAATAAAAAGATTATTGATAACATTGGGATTTAATTAACAACACAGAGAACGTAGGTTTACTAATCATTAATATCAAATTTAATACAACATTAACAACTTAAATAAGCATAAAATATTTGTATATAATATTCAATCATTAAAAGCTACTTTTCCTCTGTTTGCTTTATATGATTAAGAAGTGTGTAAGATTCATACTATCAAATGAATCCTAGAAATTTAGATGTAAACAGATGAGTATTTTAAGTACATGTCTAAGTAATTATTATTATTCTCCAACGAACTTAGATGCTAATAAATCTTACTAAATGTTACAATGTAATGGTTATTTTCTTTTTGTATTGGAATTTCACATTTTGAGGCATCTACAGCATGAGCAATTTCTCCTTTTGTCACAATGTGTTTAAATGTTGGCTGCTGCAGAGGCGTCCGAATGCCTTTCTGTATGTGGGAGAGGGTTAAACTAGGGCATTGTTTTTGAAAGCCTTCTGCATATATAGAACATTAATAGTAGCCATTTCTCTAAATAATTATGTCCGTATGGAAATCAAAGCTACAACATTCTTATCTACTCATACTACAACTACACTTCGAAAGATGCTTTGCCAGCTCTTTGACAAATTTCTCCTTTTGTGACAATGTTTCTATAAGTCTTCAAAATGTGTTTATATGTGGGTAAGGTTTAATTGATACAGAACGAATAAACATTCAGTTGTGTAACACATTCTTTACAATTGTTGTGTTTGTAATTGATATGTAACAAGTAAAGAAAATCATATAAATCAACATGCACTGTAAACATTTTAAACATGAAAACCTTTGAGTATTTACATTCATAAAAGTATATAATTTAACTATGTAATACATACATGATACATACTGGTCTATTAACTCTTTCCCTCGAAAGACAACTTTTGAAAACATTGTTACAAATCGAAATTGCCCCTTTTGTCACAACGTTTCCAACTCCAATCTTCTCTCATACTTTCATTTACAGAGATTTTTCATATTTTTTCAAAGTGGCCTGCTGCCGATTAATTGTAAGCGTGAAAGGTATGCTACTTTTGAGAATGATTAATTGCAACATGACTTTTACCAAATAATCAGTGTTTTTGAAGGCATTGAAACAATTGATTATATATCTTTAAAAACCTTTCCCACATATAGACGCTTTCCGACGCCTCTGCACCGGAAGTCTTTTGAAAGAAACGAGCAATTTCTTCTTTAATCACAACGTTTTCAACTTTATTCAATGTTTCATAGTTTTGCACATATGATTTTCATAGTTGCCTGCTGTACATTTATTGTATTTGGGAAAGTTTTAAGTAAGTCAATGCTAAAGTCGTAGTTATAATTCAATATTGTTTTCTTTTTGTTGAAATCCAGTTTTAATTCCCATTTACAACAATTCTGCAAGGGACGACCTTGAAAACATATAGTCAAGAAAATGCAAGTGAACATATATATGAAAAGTTGTAAACCTAATAATGGCAAAAAGGAGTAATTGCTTATCTCACATTTTGCCACAATGTGTTCAAGTCACCTGCTGCAGATTAATCAAACTGTGCCATTTTGTGGGAAAGAGTTAAAATATCTGAATTATATGTATTTATCAGGAAATATCAAAATCGACATGTTATCGTTAGACTATCATGACATTGTTTTCAAGGTCGGTAACTTTGAAATGGGACCACCCACTTAATACATTTTTACCTAAAACAGACTACCTTTTGGAACTATCATGATTCAACTCTGTAAATAATGAATAAGCAATTTATTCCAGATGTTAAGTTCTATTTTTAATAAGAATCTTTGAAAGCAGTAAATCTTTTTTATTTATCACAATAAACGAAAACCATTTCTATAGCAAGACATGGTCTGTCGTTACACACTACTGTACTTATTGCTGGCTATTTCTGCGTTGAACCCTTTCCCACATGAAGACGCATTCTGGCGCTTCTTCTGCAGACAACATTTGAAAACAGTGTGACATAGGCCACACTATTTTCCGTAATTAACTTTTCCTTTAAGAGATTTTCCATACCTTTCCCTTGACGTTATCAAGATCGTCTGGTGCTGATTTGTTGTATGTAGGAAGATTATAACTTCTCATTCTCCAAAAGTGATACAACTTGTAATTCTCTAAAATGTAAACCAAATGATTTACTTACAACTACGCTTCTACGCTTCTATTAATTTTTCAGTCATATCACGGCGGCCAGTTCAACTTCTCATATGTTTTTGCTTTCCAACACAATTTTCCACAAAGCATTTTTTCCAAGCAACTGGCTGCTGTGCCACATAGACTGTTTGTCCATTGGCGAACATCGGCCCCAATACATGTTGAAATCTCTATAGATGAAAGTAAAATGATTGAGTATATTTTAAAACAGTGTAGCAAAGTCTTCCACTGCATATACTCATTTGGAAGTGAAGACTGGCCATCCGCTTAAGTTGCATGGCTGCGTTGATCGAGTTGCTTATTCCACACATTAAAAATGCTCAACTGGTGTCATTTGTATCCGCCCGTTTAAACTCGTTTACTATTGGTAGAGATTCGGAATCTCTCAGATCCAGTTCTACATATTTGTCCACATCTGTAATTTGTTCATCGTCTTCTTTTATGTCCTTATCCGTTTCTAGTGTCACGTGCCTGATTTGGCCATTCGGAAGCACGTCATCAGAACTACCCGATGAATTGCAGTTGCTTGCTAGAAAGTCCAATTCTGTTGGATGATTATTTCCATTTGGATGAGTTTTACCGTTTTGGTAATGTTCACAGTTTATGATCGCGGACGCCACCGACCCACGAGTTTTTGTAAAGAATGTGACCGAGGTATCCCGCGCGAAACGTCTGTGCGCTCCACTTCCTTCCCGCCGTAATTTGAACCGACGCCATTTCTTGCGTATTTCTGATTGCACCTTTATAATGAAAGGTAAAATATCGATATATTAAATCAAAACTTCCTGGTACAGATGTAATGATGCAGCTGCTGTCAAATGTGTCGACACCTTTTTCTAATTTTAGACATTTTTTTTATTTTGTTCATGTAATATGTTAGTCTTAGATTGATCCCGAACGATGATAGAAGCCGAAACATGAGTCTACTTCTTGTAACATAGTCCAAATCATTTAGACATTTGTTTGCTCCGTTTTATCATCTGTTCTTTATGTATGCAAGAAAATAATAAAATGAAAAAAATAGCATTTGCGACGTCTTTCTATGAAGAATTAGTTGTAACAAAACACAGCACTATCGAAAGAAACGTACTATTAAGTACATTATGTATATTGAAATTTTATTTATTTATGTTCAGTCTCTTTATCGAAAGCTTATTTATACATCTCGACACTTATTTAAGCTGTTTCTCTATGCAAAATAAGAGCCACTCGTATGTCATGTGGTGATAGATTATCTGTTTACTTACCTCACCGTTAAGAAAACAGAACAAGAGACTGACGAAGAAACCCTGAAAGTGTAATAACATAACAATTGTAATTGGTACCATCATTCACGTGCATCTGTATTTAAACTATTTATGAATACATTATGGCTCATTGCAATAGTGCCCATTCGGCACTTCGCGGCACATTTCAGAACCCTACATCTTAAAGTCGGCTTCAACAACAATGCTGTAGAAGTGGTTTTTGTACCCCATTTTAGGTTACAACTACTACAGAATTTGCTAAATAAAAAGAATAAGTGTATGGTATTTATTGTCGTACAAAGTTTCAAATCTTTAGTTTAATAGAATGAATTTGATAAACGTACACACAAGTCATTTGAACTGGAAGGAAAAAACAACGTTGAAAGTTTGGATCCGTTATAAATGGCCTAATAATATAAAAAGTGTTACCTGAAATGAGTTGAAAAACATTTCATAGTAGAGTTTAACGATTTCAGTCGTTCCGTCCACGTTGTCCGGCATTCCGATGAATACGATATAATGTACGCCGAACAGTGGGATGAGCACCAGCGTGGACTTGGCCAGTTTTCTGTAACGATAATAATAATTCTTTTTATCATACCCCACATCTAGACACACTTTGAGACATTGAAATAATTGAGCCAAATGGGTAAATTGCACATTAACCATTTCCCTCATACGGCAATTATGCAGCAGACGACTTTGAACGTATTTTGTTAAAAAATAGAAAATCTCCATAATTGAACGGACAACCTATGACTAAAAGTGGAAAACGTTGTGTCAAAAGGAGAAATTGCTCGTTTTGAGCAATTTCTTCTTTTGTCATTATGTTTTCAAAAAGCCGTCTGCCGCAGAGGCGTCAGAAAGCGTCTATATGAGGGAAAGGGTTAAGAGAAAATGCCCATTTTGGTGAATTTCTTTTCCCACACAATGTTTTCAAAAGTTGTCTACTGCAAATGCGATTGGTGTATCTGTATCAGAGAAGTGATTAACTTGATTGAATGCATATAGATGACTGCCTCGTGATTAAAAAGAGTAAATACACACTACTTAGTCCGATTTCAAGTCTCAAATAGCGTAAATGCAGATATGTGCGGAACATATATAGCGTCTCGAAGTGTTCATTCGAACAAAATAGTGAAACACAACTTCCAAATGCGGACTTTACGAATGGAAGTAATACCCTTGTGGGCTCATGGTTAGTGGGGTAGCATTGTAAACGGCTAAAACCACAATTCAAATAATACAAAGAATCTTCTGAGTCAACGTAAATGCATAGCAGGTTGGTGGGACCGCACCTCTCAGAGAACGTTAATACACAAACATTGTGTGGACCAACGCGTCAAAAATAATAGATATGCCAGAACTTCAGTGGGGTTGCTCTTTCCAATTCGTTGAGAAAACGCGTGCTGTCAATCCAGGGGTTGTGAGTTCGAACCCAAGCTCGGCCAACATTCTTTCCGACGTTTGACAAAGTCCTTGCAACAAGCCTCACTCGATCATCCCCCAAATTAGGCAAGGGGCTAACAGTATATGTGGAAAAGCGTTAAATTGTTTGGAAATGGTGTTGTGAAGATGCCAAAAAGCACATGAGAAGGTGAACTAACCGCCGTGATTTGGCTGCAAAATTGTTTGGCACGGCTCTTAACCCAAATCAATCTTTCAAATAAGAGTAAATCCACTTTGATCAGTGGGACCTCGCTTCTCAAATTTGTCAATACGCAAGCGTTAGTGACCTTCACCTCCAAAGAGCGCATAATGCTAGTGTCATTTGACGTTTAATGCCAAAATCTGAGTAAAAATGCAAAAGACGCTTTAGGGGACCACTTTTCGAACAGCTGATAGCTTATTTAACACTTATAGACGCTTTTCGACGCATCTTCAGCAGGTGACTTTTGGAGAGAAAAATGTGACAAATGAAGAAATTGCTCATAATGAGCAATAAATAAGGGGAAATGACCAGTCTAGTCACCATTGTTGGTTCATGCTATACGTTCTTATGTGCTATAGTACGCAAGGTACCAGACTAGTTTATACCATACCTGTATCTGTTACGTTTAGCGTCCGGCGTTTTAAATGCATTCAGTTTGGTGAATAAGACACGAATGATGTTCAAGAAGATGATGAAGTTGATCTGAAAAACAAAAATATCATAACACAATTTTGGTAACTCTACTTTATTTTAAATTTATATTTACGACCTGTTTTGCAATTCAAGTTCATGACATTTGTTGACAGCAACAATTAGACACTGCTAAAGGAAAATATGAAAAAAAATCTCTTTTGAAGTGTCAAGTTTTTAAAAAATGATATTCAATGAGTGTACATGTACATTGTACTTTCCTTTGCAGTTATTTTCGCCTTGATGTTTTCAAAAAAGTATTTTGCAGATTTGCTTTACATGAGAAAGGGTTAAAGAAGTTGCAAGTAAATGGTTCACCACGAAGAAGAGGTACAGTATGATATGTATGTTTGAAATGTTTAACATATTCCAATGTAGAAGCATTTCGAAACACCTGCAGCAAACGACTTTTGAAACAAAATGGCAAAAGGTGAAATTGCTCAAAATGAGGAATTTCTAACTTTAACCACAATGTTCTCAACTCTACTCAATAATCTTGCTTTCTTTTATAGAGAGATGTTCAATTATTTTCGCTGCATGTTTCCATGTTTTCAAAATCGTCTGTTGAAGAGTTGCTGCATGTGGGAGGGGTGGGTTAAACAAATGACAGAATAATGTTATAATACATACACCCATAGCCGCTACGATAGGGCCCCGGTTCATCCAGAAATACCCTGGAGTAGGGTGCGTATTCCAACACCTGTAAAACACAAGACATGACATAAGTATCACCAATATGATTGATCGATTATTTGGGTTTTTTATACCACTTAAAACAAGTTTTCAGTTATATCACGGCGTTTCCAGGATAAGTTACCATGGCAGTTCTACTGGTCCATTTATCCTGACACCAGTCAGTCATAATCCGCGAAACCCTGTACCTGAGACGGACGCTCTACCACTACACCACCGAGGTGGCACCGCCAATATACAAACAAGTACATGTTTGTGTCGACTGTATGCATGGCAGGTAGACACCCGAAGGGTCATTTGTCCGTCGTCTGTGCGTCACGCATTGCATCAATAGATGATAAGTTTGTTTATGTTTGGCAAATTCACCTTAAAGTTGCAACACTGATACTTCGTAGTATGTAGAATGGAACAATACAAGCAACATAGCTTTTAAGACGGAGCTTTTTGTTTTTAATCATTTCCTCTTCCCTCATACAACAATTCTGCAGCAGACGACCTTGAACATATTTTGTCAAAAATAGAAAATCTTTACAATTGAATGGATAACCTATGACTAAAAGTGGAAAACATTGTGGCAAAAGGAGAAATTGCTCGTTTTGAGCAATTTCTTCTTTTGTCACTATGTTTTCAAAAAGCTGTCTGCTGCAGAGGCGTCAGAAAACGTTTATATGAGGGAAAGGGTTAAGTTTTTGACATTTCATTTTCTTACTTTTTATCAGACTATGAACGGTGCTTTAACGAAAACTTACATTAATGTTATTATTAACACCTGTAACAAAACTGCGCATCCAATATAAGGATCCAAACGGAACTTTAAAACGTTCTATGACTAATTGGCGACCAGTACAGAGCCAGATCCGATATGGCTGAGTCTGAACTTACACTGGTCGCAAGACTTGTTCTTTGCATAGCCCTGTTCACTATGGTTTTGTTATGGACAGTCCAATTACTTGTAGAGGTCATACAAGAGGTTAAGTACTTGGAACACCATGGTATAGATTTTACCGTACTATTTTGTCACAACAAGGAAAAG
Organism: Serripes groenlandicus; assembly: GCA_031761405.1. NCBI lineage: Eukaryota > Metazoa > Mollusca > Bivalvia > Cardiida > Cardiidae > Serripes > Serripes groenlandicus. The sequence goes on from JASEVX010000015.1 coordinate 9,863,310, forward strand.
CAAGCCCAGTTATGGCAGCGAAGCGGTTGGTCAATCTATAGGATTATAGTTCGATCCAAAACTCGGCCAAAATTCGACGAATGATAGGAGTCAGTGCGACAAGCGTCATTCGTCTTCCAACAATGGGCTAACAATCTATGTGAAAAAAGCAGCCAGTTGCTTGGAAAGACTGGTATGCTCGTATTTTGTCATTATCGCCGTTAACGTTGAATGACGTTGTCGTATTTTCCTGTTGATATCATTATTGTATATATTCAACCTGACGAAGGCCAAACAATTTAAACGTTGTAAAAAATATTTTATGTTGAAGTTCGACTTCTTAATACATATAAATACACCCCTACACATTATCCTGTTGAAAACTTGCAATTTGTATCACATTCGTTCAATTCTTGCATATTCATGAAGTAGTTTTCGCTAATATTTAACAAAGTGAGTTACGGATAATACAGACCAACATTTGACTGCACGTGAGTGCACACTAAACTTGGTCTGCATCGTTCACACATATCGTTATAAACAGGATAAGTAAATGTGATTTAATCCTTTCCCATATTTCTCATATCTGCAGCATCGACCTTTAAAATATCTGGGATAAACTATGAACAATCTCTATTAATGAATGTATACTTTTCGAATAGAGTTGTTCAAAACCTTTTGTCAAAGGGAGTTATTGCCCGGCATGAGCAGTGTGTCCATTTTTTCACGGGCAATCTCTATAAATGAATGTTTAATTATTAAATAGAGTCGTGGAAAACCTTGTCTCAAAAGGAGCAATTGCCAATCATGAGTATACTGTCGTTTTGTCACACTGTTTTATTAATGAAGAAAGGAAAGTCGCGTACATCCAAGAAAAGTTCATTGGTTTTTATGAAAAGTCACTTACAGGATATCCTCTAAATAGGCTCGAACGATGACCCATGGTACTACAAACAAGATGGGTGAACCTGCAAGCATATTAGTAGTAGTAGTTTTATATTTTATCTAAGTGACACGTAATACAAGTAATATAGTAATTGATTAATATAACAGTCTTACATTCACATTTGTAGTCAATAGTTGTACTTATTAAAGGTACTACCCAGCCATACAAATAGCTTATGAGGCAATAGAAATTAATCAATTTAATTACTAAAAAATATGTAAACATTCTTAAAACTCTGTTTAAACTAACTGAATTTATAATTATATCTCTAAATTAGGTTGCTTACGATCGTTTTTTATAATTGATAACGGTGCATACATGATTGCATTGTTTTGTGTTTTGACGCCGCTTTCAACAATTTTTCAGTTATGTCGCGATGTTTCCTGGATAAGTTACCAGTACACGTCTGGTCCAGCTACATGTATCCTGACACTAGCCAGTCAGTCGTTATGCTAACCCCACAACATTGAGCGCCAAAGAGGGCAGCCATTACCACCATTTTTAAAGTATTTGGTATTGCCCGGCCCGGAGATCGAGCCTACGACATTTCGCAACCGAGGCGGACACTTTATCACTACACCACCGAGGCGGTCTAGTACTTACATAAAAGTGAGCAGTGCAGTTTAATGTAAGGAATGTGCAGGCTGACCTAGGTATACATTTGTTAAATAGCCATTATGGTTGTATCGTGTCATTTACAACCGCCGCCAATCCCTATCACAATTTTAAAACACCACTGTATTTATACTTTTTATTTTAAAACACTACTGTTTTTATACTTTTTATTTTAAAACACTACTGTATTTATACTTTTTATTTTAAAACACTACTGTATTTATACTTTTTATTTTAAAACACTACTGTATTTATACTTTTTATTTCAGTAATTTGTTTGGGTTTAAACGCAGTTAACAATTTTTCATATCACGGTGGCCAGTTCACATACCCATTTGTTTTCCCGGCGTTCTCACACCAGTACTTGGTAGCGTATCTGACTCGTGATCTGGAGGTCACGGGTTCGATACCCGGTTGCGGCGACATTCTTTCGGGCGATTTTTCCATCGCCTCTCACCTCTGATCTATGTGAGAAAGTAGTCAGTGGCTTCGAAAGAATGTTGTGTAAGTACTGGTGTAGGAAAGCCAGGAAAACATGGGTAGGTGCACTGACCGCCGTGATATGACCAAAGCTGTTGAAAGCGGCGTTAAACTCCAAACAAACAAACAAAATCACACCAGCACTACTCGTGACGCAAAAGTCGTTCAAAGCAAATCAAAGTAATTTATTATACAATTGCAATCCAATTTAGTCATCCAATTTTAAGAAGATCCCATTACATGAAATCACGTTTTGCTGATGAACCCTATGCTTATTCAGATATTAGTAATGCAATTAGAAAGCGGATGTCAAAGTATGCGACACCTATACTCAAGGGAGGTAATTATTGGAATAACTGAAAGTCGAGTTCAGGTGGATTAATTCGATTTACAAATGGCACATTAACTGCTATATACTTTATTTGGATAATTCCTATATTCAAAAATAGTTTTAATGAAACTCTCTAATATCTATTCAATTACTGTGTTGTCAAAGCTTTCAGTTCTTTGATTTTTCTCCGTCTCATTACGTTTACAATATATTTAAACTATATAGGTATTTGCATCGCGTGTATTCATATTGAAACGAACACTATTGTCATTTGAAATAACCTAATTGATATTTTACAAAAGTAACAGGAGCAAGGTGACATGAGCATTCACTGCAACAGAAAAAATAACATTTCAAATTAATTAATTTTCGACATACCCCATCCAAACAGTAGCAGTTTTTTGACGCTCGATCGCTCAGAAAACATGGGTACCGTTATCAGCATGTGTAGATAGAGTCCTTCTGTAAAGATCCACATGTAGTTAGCGCCTAGGATGTAGTTAAAAATGCTGAAGAACATCTTACACTGCCAGTGCTACAAAATAAAACAAGTGTAATTACGTGACAATAGCGCCAAGGATGTAGTTAAAAATGCTGAAGAACATCTTACACTGCCAGTGCTACAAAACAAAACAAGTGTAATTACGTGATAATAGCGCCAAGCATGTAGTTAACAATGCTGAAGAACATCTTACACTGCCAGTGCTACAAAACAAAACAAGTGTAATTACGTGACAATAGCGCCAAGGATGTAGTTAAAAATGCTGAAGAAAGTCTTACACTGCCAGTGCTACAATACAAAACAAGTGTAATTACATGACAATAGCAGCAAGCATGTAGTTAACAATGCTGAAGAACATCTTACACTGCCAGTGCTACAAAACAAAACAAGTGTAATTACGTGACAATAGCGCCAAGGATGTAGTTAAAACTGCTGAAGAACGTCTTACACTGCCAGTGCTACAAAACAAAACAAGTGTAATTACGTGACAATAGCGCCAAGGATGTAGTTAAAACTGCTGAAGAACGTCTTACACTGCCAGTGCTACAATACAAAACAAGTGTAATTACGTGACAATAGCGCCAAGCATGTAGTTAACAATGCTGAAGAACATCTTACACTTCCAGTGCTACAAAACAAAACAAGTGTAATTACGTGACAATAGCGCCAAGGATGTAGTTAAAAATGCTGAAGAACGTCTTACACTGCCAGTGCCATAAAACAAAACAAGTGTAATTACGTGACAATATTGAACAGATCACGACCTTTTTGCAAACATTTAGCTTATATGAGCCGTCCCGCGAGAAAACCAATATTATGGACTCTACGTAAAGTATCGACTCGGATCAGCCTAAGCATGCCACGCAGGCGAACCGGGACAGACACTTTTCGCCTCCTGTGGATTTTCTGTTTCAGGAATCATTACCTTATACCTCTATCCACCTGAGACGGAATGTTTCGGGCCGGATTAGACTGCGCGGACTGCGCAGGCTGATCTGGATCGATACATTACGCAGAGTCCATAATGTTGGTTTTCTCGCGGGACGGCTCATATAGTTTAGTCAGTTAAACTTATTTATCTTCCATCGATTGCGAAACAAGCTTTAAGCTTACATTTATCACGCTCGATGTTCATTTCCTAGCCAAGTACTGGTTTGTGTACCAAGAGGTTGTGAATAAGTGAGATGAACAAGTACTGGTTTGTGTACCAAGAGGTCGTGAATAAGCGAGATGAACAAGTACTGGTTTGTGTACCAAGAGGTCGTGAATACGTGAGATGAACAAGTACTGGTTTGTGTACCAAGAGGTCGTGAATACGTGAGATGAACAAGTACTGGTTTGTGTACCAAGAGGTCGTGAATACGTGAGATGAACACGTACTGGTTTGTGTACCAAAAGGTCGTGAATACGTGAGATGAACAAGTACTGGTTTGTGTACCAAAAGGTCGTGAATACGTGAGATGAACAAGTACTGGTTTGTGTACCAAAAGGTCGTGAATACGTGAGATGAACAAGTACTGGTTTGTGTACCAAAAGGTCGTGAATACGTGAGATGAACAAGTACTGGTTTGTGTACCAAAATGTCGTGAATACGTGAGATAAACAAGTACTGGTTTGTGTACCAAAAGGTCGTGAATACGTGAGATGAACAAGTACTGGTTTGTGTACCAAAATGTCGTGAATACGTGAGATGAACAAGTACTGGTTTGTGTACCAAAAGGTCGTGAATACGTGAGATGAACAAGTACTGGTTTGTGTACCAAAAGGTCGTGAATACGTGAGATGAACAAGTACTGGTTTGTGTACCAAAAGGTCGTGAATACGTGAGATGAACAAGTACTGGTTTGTGTACCAAAAGGTCGTGAATACGTGAGATGAACAAGTACTGGTTTGTGTACCAAAAGGTCGTGAATACGTGAGATGAACACGTACTGGTTTGTGTACCAAAAGGTCGTGAATACGTGAGATAAACAAGTACTGGTTTGTGTACCAAAAGGTCGTGAATACGTGAGATGAACAAGTACTGGTTTGTGTACCAAAAGGTCGTGAATACGTGAGATGAACAAGTACTGGTTTGTGTACCAAAAGGTCGTGAATACGTGAGATGAACAAGTACTGGTTTGCGTACCAAAAGGTCGTGAATACGTGAGATGAACAAGTACTGGTTTGTGTACCAAGAGGTCGTGAATAAGTGAGATGAACAGTATAACTGAAGAAATGTCGGCGTAAAACCCTCATAAAACAAACAAACAATTATGTTTTCGAAAAATGCCCGTACATAGTTAGTCTGGAGTTACCTGCTCCTATCATTATATTTTCGGGTCGGGCATACATTAATAATGGAGACGCCCTTTGGAAAATGCCCGTACAGAGTTAGTCTGGAGTTACCTGCTCCTATCATTGCATGTTCGGGTCGGGCATACATTAATAATGGAGGCGCCATTTGGAAAATGCCCGTACAGAGTTAGTCTGGAGTTACCTGCTCCATTTATCTTCCATCGATTGCGAAACAAGCTTTAAGCTTACATTTATCACGCTCGATGTTCATTTCCTAGCCAAGTACTGGTTTGTGTACCAAGAGGTTGTGAATAAGTGAGATGAACAAGTACTGGTTTGTGTACCAAGAGGTCGTGAATAAGCGAGATGAACAAGTACTGGTTTGTGTACCAAGAGGTCGTGAATACGTGAGATGAACACGTACTGGTTTGTGTACCAAAAGGTCGTGAATACGTGAGATGAACAAGTACTGGTTTGTGTACCAAGAGGTCGTGAATACGTGAGATGAACACGTACTGGTTTGTGTACCAAAAGGTCGTGAATACGTGAGATGAACAAGTACTGGTTTGTGTACCAAAAGGTCGTGAATACGTGAGATGAACAAGTACTGGTTTGTGTACCAAAAGGTCGTGAATACGTGAGATGAACAAGTACTGGTTTGTGTACCAAAAGGTCGTGAATACGTGAGATGAACAAGTACTGGTTTGTGTACCAAAATGTCGTGAATACGTGAGATAAACAAGTACTGGTTTGTGTACCAAAAGGTCGTGAATACGTGAGATGAACAAGTACTGGTTTGTGTACCAAAATGTCGTGAATACGTGAGATGAACAAGTACTGGTTTGTGTACCAAAAGGTCGTGAATACGTGAGATGAACAAGTACTGGTTTGTGTACCAAAAGGTCGTGAATACGTGAGATGAACAAGTACTGGTTTGTGTACCAAAAGGTCGTGAATACGTGAGATGAACAAGTACTGGTTTGTGTACCAAAAGGTCGTGAATACGTGAGATGAACAAGTACTGGTTTGTGTACCAAAAGGTCGTGAATACGTGAGATGAACACGTACTGGTTTGTGTACCAAAAGGTCGTGAATACGTGAGATAAACAAGTACTGGTTTGTGTACCAAAAGGTCGTGAATACGTGAGATGAACAAGTACTGGTTTGTGTACCAAAAGGTCGTGAATACGTGAGATGAACAAGTACTGGTTTGTGTACCAAAAGGTCGTGAATACGTGAGATGAACAAGTACTGGTTTGCGTACCAAAAGGTCGTGAATACGTGAGATGAACAAGTACTGGTTTGTGTACCAAGAGGTCGTGAATAAGTGAGATGAACAGTATAACTGAAGAAATGTCGGCGTAAAACCCTCATAAAACAAACAAACAATTATGTTTTCGAAAAATGCCCGTACATAGTTAGTCTGGAGTTACCTGCTCCTATCATTACATTTTCGGGTCGGGCATACATTAATAATGGAGACGCCCTTTGGAAAATGCCCGTACAGAGTTAGTCTGGAGTTACCTGCTCCTATCATTGCATGTTCGGGTCGGGCATACATTAATAATGGAGGCGCCCTTTGGAAAATGCCCGTACAGAGTTAGTCTGGAGTTACCTGCTCCTATCATTGCATGTTCGGGTCGGGCATACATTAATAATGGAGGCGCCCTTTGGAAAGTGCCCGTACAGAGTTAGTCTGGAGTTACCTGCTCCTTTCATTACTTTTTCGGGTCGGGCATTACAATAATAATGGAGACGCCCTTTGGAAATGTTGGAGCAAAACACTATACAGACAACTTTTCTTTGGTGAACCATATCTTACAAACTCTATAACGAGTTTGCTTCATCGTTTATGCATTCATTCCAACTATCACATGTTAAAGGTGCTGAACTCCAGATTATAGATAGTATAGTCAAAGTTTTAAAACTGTTCAAACGAGTAATTATTTCACTTGACAGTACAATAAACATCTAAATATGCCTTTTTTTTCGGCGATATCTGACTAACGTGGGTTTTGACCTAGATGTTAAACAAATGATCTAGATTGTAGACCAATCAAATTTTGTATTTAATGAATAATATCGAGGAAATAAAGGAAATGAAACTTTTTGATTGGTTCATAGTTAAGTTGGCGATGTTACGAGAGGCACCAATGAGGTGAACATTTAAAATGACATGTTCTGCAAACTAACCCTTTAATTGTTTTACTTAAGAAATAAATTTCAGTGAAAAGAATCAGTGAAAACGTATGAAATATAATATTTAAGAGCAAAATATTAATTATTTTTGAAACAAGTTTTCAATTATTTATCGTCAATTGAAAGTTATACTTTGTTACATAATACACCTCTTGGGAGCCACGCGTAATCTCCAGATTAATAAATGGGATAAATTCTCGGCCTTGAACGGTATTAATGTCATGTCGCGCTAGTGTAATGGATGCTGACTTGGAATGTCAATGGAAAGGTCTGTGATTCGCTTCCCGGCAAAGGCAAGCTTTTCCCCCCTCACTCATTCATATCAAAACCAAAGTATATATATGAACTAAAACATTTATAAACCAAATATTACATATTTAACATTATTGTTTTCTGTCATTCTAATAAGTAAGATAAAATATCAAATAACATGCGCATTTTCCATTTATTAGTGTTTTCTCATATTGATCGCCGTTTATCTTTTTTAAAGATATTTCTTGTTTACTGTGTAGACATACCCAGTAAGCCTAATTTTGTATATTTTAATGACTTTCAATTGACTGTTTTTCAACATTTACTGCCAAAATAGTTTTGAACTATCTACGTTTTACTTTGTTGTCACTATAAGCACTGATGAGGTAACGAAAATCGATTGTTCAAGAATATTTACCAATATATGGATTGATTGATTGAATGTTTGGTGTTAAACGCTTTCAACATGTTTTCAGTTATATCACGGCGTTTCCTGTGTAAGTTACCACGTCAGTCAGTCGTAATGTTCACCCCACAACCCGGAGCGCCAAGGAGGGCTGCGATTACTACGATTTTTACAGTCTTTGGTATGACGCGGCCAGGGATCGAACCCGCACCCGACCCGGAGGCGGTATTTAGCTATAGAGTAGCAGACGAATGCCCGAGGTACTTATTTACTGTAATATTCCGTGTACAAAACTAACACATACGTATGTACAAGTATGTCTAAATGGCAAAAGATGGCCAATGCTCTGCATTGGGTCATTGTTGTAAGTTGATCAATGCAGCAAACACCGACGGCTAGCTTGAATTGAAAATACCCCCATTTATTTCCACATGAAAGAAATGATCCATTTCAGAATATCGCATGTTCCGTGAAAATGCATCCATATTGTGCAGTGAACTGTAAATTGCAATTATCGTAATGAGGATTTTAAGACTCAGTTTTGACTAGCACGGCGTGATAATCGACCCCTTTTTCACATACAACAAATATGCAGCAGAAGACTTGAAAATTATCTCATTAAAATGTGCAAAATCTCTCTTAATGAAACATAATAATTGAAGAGAGTTGTAAAAAAGTTTGAAACATTCTGGCAAAAGGAGATAAATCAAAATTCGTCTGTATTTGAGTGGGTAAAGGGTAAAAACCACAAGAGGATACCTGACATGTGAAGATAAAGATCAACTTACAGACCCGTTGTCTAAGAATATGGTCCTACCGCCGGTTCTATCCACGTCCGATGCAAACCCAACCCCACCCACCACGTACTTCTCTTTGATGAAGGACATGCCGGCTCTCAAGATGAACGAACAGAATAAGTTGATGTGAACGGTGTTACGCGGGCAATGGAGTCGTCTGCAAAATAGAAAATACCAATCGAAACATTTCGGCAAAACTCGTTAACTCGATTCACAAGGTCAAAATCCCGCAGGATTATTATCACAAATATATATACTGTCCAAGTGAAACGAACTGTCGCATAATGAATACATAACATCAGTGTTATCATGGCGTTTCACGGGCAAATTACCAGTACTACTGGTCAATTTATCCTGCCGGACACCAGGCAGTCAGTCAGTCATAATGCTAACCTCGCAACCCTAAGGGCAGCCATTACCAACATGTTTAAATGTTTGGGTATGACCCAGCCGGGGGATCGAACCAGCGACCTCTCGCAACCGAGGCGGACGCTCAACTTCTACACCACAGAGGCGGTTCTTTTTAAATGGAGTAGAGTCATACTTTCCCGCACCACCCATGACGTTTTTGAACTTGAATATGTGTCTGAATTCGGCATTCTTTCTGTGGAATCTTTCCACTGTTTACAGCGATGTAATTAAAACGATGCATTTTTCGCTTTTATAGCAAACGCTTTTATACATAAGATGACTGCCCATCACATGTCGTCTCAGATTGACCTTTGCGTCACCCAATCAAATTGTCGCCTACAAAATCGTAAGGTGTCATCAGGGGAGATAACCAATACAGATTTACGAGGTAGAGAATTTGTTATTGCCGATTGTTCCGCTGTTATAGAAAACGCTTTTATACATAAGCTGACTGCCCATTACATGTTGTCTCAGATTATACTTTGCGTCACCCAATCAAATTGTCGCCTACAAAATCGTAAGGTGTCAACAGGGGAGATAACCAATAAAGAGTATTTGTTATTGTCGATTGTTCCGATTGTATATAATTCTAAATGTATAGGGTCAATCCGAGATGACCTTTGATGCTGTGTTGTCAGATCCAATATACGCACAATGGCGTGTGGTTTTTTTTAAAATCTGATTTCAATAAGATTGCTGTTTCAGTAAAGATCGCGATCACTGGATTCCGTTCTGTCACACTGTTTGTTACAAGGTCAATGTACTATGTAGTTCTATATTCATTTTAGGTGTTCTGTTGGAATATAATTGAAATGAATAAAATAAAAAATAAAAAATAAACGAGCTTTTATAACAGACACACTTATGCAGGGTAGTATTTCTTGAAGCATTGCTATATTCAACCTCAGATTGCTTTGCACACATCGATCATTTGAGCGACGCAACAGGGCCAGTCAACTAGTGTATGTTTTATAACACGTGCAGATAAATATATAACTAGTGGGAGACCAGGAATCGATCCCGGTCGCTTCATACCAAAGACTTAAAAAATGCTTCCATTCCTCATTGGTGCTTAGGGTTGCGAGGATAGCATAACGACTGATGTATCGCGGTCAAGATAAATAACACCGTGATAAAACTAAACTACTGTTGCAAATGGAGTAAAATTCCATTTCATCAAACAAATAAATAAATAAAACTGGTGCAATTGTTGTACCAGTTTTGTTTAAGATTCTATATTTGGCTATGTTATGCTATTAGACCAAAACTCTTCGCTGTACGTATATTGGATCTGACGACATCGCATTAAAGGTCGTCTCGAATTTAAATATGAATGGACAGGTGCAGGTTTTTCTGTACAATGAAATCGCACGACACAATCAACGCTCGGTTCTGTACAATCAGAACTCTCCGTCATCGCTTCTCTGTTTCGTTTATTTATATGTATTATTTCCCTGCTGTTGTATCCTATCGATTTTGTAGGCGACAATTTGATTGGCTGACGCAAGAGGTCATTCTGAGACGATCTGTAACAGACATTCTTCAGATTAATGCGGGCGTTTTCTAGTGCAGCGAAGTTTAGGTCGAGTTAAAATGAAATGGTATTGATCACGTATAAAGTGACAAAGATGCCATTTTAGCCGGTCCATGGAAACATGTACAGCTTAACCTTTTGCCTCATACAACAATTCTGCAGCAGACGACTTTGAGCATATTTTGTCAAAAGATAGAAAATCTCTCTAATTGAATGGATAGCCTATGACTTAAAGTGGGAAACATTGTGGCAAAAGGAGAAATTGCTCGTTTTGAGCAATTTCTTCTTTTGTCACTATGTTTTCAAAAAGTCTGCTGCAGAGGCGTCAGAAAGCGTCTATATGAGGGAAAAGGTTAACGTTTCTGTACAATGTATGTTTAGTTTTATCAAAAGCAACACAAGTTGACAAAATCTTCAAACAAGCTTGTGAAAGTAATATGTGAATAATGTAGATCTTGTTCAAACTGTGCGGATAAAACGCTGATCGGAATCTACGCTGTTAACAAAAACCAACTTGAACATTTTCTCATGGATTGGCTGTATCTTAGCGGAATACGTATACATTAAAAACAAAATATGTACTTTTTCCGATTGCATAGGAATTACATATTTTTTTGCTTATTGAACTACTTTCTCTGTCACGTGATCGTCAGTACTTGGGAGAGTACGGCACTGCCGAGAGAAAAAATATACTAGTAGGAAGGATGCCATTTTACCTTTACCTATAGATGACCACACTGCAGCAGACGACTTTTAAAACTCTCTGAATAGGAAAGTCAAATGACTGAATATGAGTCGAAGACATTGTGGCAAATTATGAGCTATTTTTTTACCTTTTGTCATAATGTTTTTCAAAAATCGTCTGCTGCACAGACGTCAGAAAGCGTCGGTATGTGGGAACGGGTTAAAGCTTAATTGTCGTAAATAATGTTAGAGCTGCGTGCATCTGATGTTTAACGATACAACAATAAAGATAGAAAAAAAAAATATTCTCATTGTTTCTTCCTTTTGAGTATGATAAATCTGCTATATTTGCATGCCTGAACCCTTTCCCACATACAACAATTCTGCAGCAGACGACTTTGAAAAGGTACTAAAAAAATATGGAAAATCTTTTATAATTGTAGGTATTACTACTGAAACAAGTTGAAAACGTTGTGGCAAAAGGAGAAACTGCTCCTTTTTTGTCACGATATTTTCATAAGTCGTCTGCTGCAGATGCTCCAAAATGCGTCTACTGGTTGGAAAGGGTTACACTGTTAGATGATTTTATATTGGCGTTTGCTTTCGATACTTTCTTGCATAACTTCCTCAACACGAGAAACAATAATTAGGAAAACCCACGCGTTCAACTCTCACGGGTGAACTTTACCCTTTCATTAATGTAGACGCATTTCGACACATCTGCAGCAGACGACTTTGAAAACAATGTAGCAAAAGGAGCAATTTCTCCATTTGTCACAGTGTTTTCAACTCTATCAGATAATTATCTTTTCATTCATAGAGGTTTTTCACATTTTTGCCCAGCGGTTTCAAACTCGTCTGCTGCAGATAGTTCGCGTAAGTGGGAAAGGGAGGGTCAATCAACACGATGTCCCTCGTCAGCAACTAGAATGCAGGTTATGTATGCCAATGTTGTCTGCTATCTTATCAGTCATCAATAGTCTCTAAACTAGCATAAGTTTTAAAAGACTGAAATTAAAATTCATCGATCATTCAGATTATTTTATATTTAGAACCAAAAAAAAAAAAATTGAATTACTTTTTCCGCTTCTATATTTATTAAGGATAATTCAGCAAGCGTTCTAACTTTCTGTGTTGTTATTGAGGTCTATTTATTTCAGGATAAAACACGATTGTTACAGCCAGAAGATAGTTCATAGTCAATGTTCTACATCAGGGTGGGTGTTTTTACATGGCGTTTTACGAAGCTTTTTAAAAATAAATCATGTATATCTTGGCGTTTCCTGTGTAAGTTACCAGAATTATTTGTCTATCTATCCTACACTCGCGTGTCAGTCGTAATTCTATAACCCCACACTCCTTAGCGCTAATGAGGGAAATTTATTTATTATTTGTTTTTATTTACCCTCGCCGTGCAGAATTAACTATTTGGCGAGCAGACAAAGTTATATACAAGGTAGTCCGGGTGCGATACCCTAGCTCTTTCCGAAAAGACCCCTTGGTTCTTTTACGTGCCCGGTGTATAGCACCGATACACGCGAGGTTATTTTTCCTGGAAAGGACCAGTACTTAACCTCTAGTTGAGTGGGAGACGCTTAAAAGCGTCCCTCAAATTTCCAGAACCCGGACCGGGGTTTGAACTCCAGACCTCTGGATTGACAGTCCAGTGTGTTAATCACTGGACTACCCCGACACTCAAAAAAAAATTACTATCACTTTTAAAGTATTTGGTATGACTCGACCTGATATTGAAACCACGAACTCCCTCAAACGAGGCGGTCGCTCTTCCACTACACAATCTTACCCATTGAAGTGCGCGCGTAATTATAACGAGGGCGATGATTCAAACTTTCAATGGTAAATAAAGTATATTATTACATACCTATCCAAACTTTGCATTGAAATTTAAGTGACATAAAATCAATATCAATTTTTAAAAAAATGATAACTAACACTGTGACGATAACACTTTTAGGTTTTTTTATATCATCACTAGTGATGATATCATTTTTGCCGGAACTATTTTTTTAGATTTGGAACATCTTTGGAATTTAAAGTGGGTTTAATACTAGGAATTTTAAAAAAACTGAGACCGAATACTAGGAAAATGACGTCACGTCAGCGGTTTTGACGTCATAACGCTAGTCATTTAGCGCCAAATAGAAGCAGCAGTATTTGGTTACGTAACATTCATACGCCTAAGGCCAAGTCATTTTTTTTTTATATGTTTCTTTAAAATAAAGGGGAGATTTATTCCAGATATATAATAAATAGAATAACTAACTGCATGTTTTTGATATCGAATTTATGTCACTCGGGAACAAAGGGGTAATTTGGTGTAAAATCACTCAACCTACGGTTTCGTGATTTTAACCAAATTACCCCTTTTTTCCCTTGTGACATAAATTCTATATCAAAAACATGCAGTTAGTTATTCTCTATTTATTTAATGCTAAGTGATGAAATACTGTGTTCTATCAGTGAAATAAAATCCTTATTCCACACTATGGAATATGAATAAATGACGTCAAAGGGACTAACGTTATGACGTTAAACCGCTGACGTGACGTCATTTTCCTAGTATTTGGTCATGTTATACTACAAAAGTTATATATAAAGAAATACATAATGGGTATATTATTTGTTTTTCATCAATTTGTCATTAAATAAAAAGAAAATGTGTTTGTTTTGAGTGTATATGGAATATATTTCAACTCGAAGTGATACAATTTAAACATTTTCACTCGCGCTACGCGCTCGTGAAAATATTCAATTGTATCACGTCTCGATGAGATATATTCCATATCCACTCAAAACAAACAAATATCCTCTATTTGTTCTACCATCATCGGACACCAACAGTTGTTGAAGCCGTTATACTCCAACATCACTCGTGGGATTTTTCACTGCCGTTTCGCCGTTTTGACATATAGCAAAATATTGTTTCTGATTGGATGCAGACAAATGTTGTACTGTGCCAAACAGCCAATCAGATCCCTCATACATATTTCCTCATAGGAGAGTATCGGAAATATGAGCGTCGTTTCGATTGGGTTATGTGTATTCCATGCTGTTCTGTCAAAACGGCAACTTGACAGTGAAAACATTCTCATGGATGACGATGGAGCATAGTTGACGATGTTGTACTTCTTACCTAAAGTATAACATGATTGTCTTATCGCTTGTTGCGCGCGCGTAACTATAACAAGCGCGATAAATCGCGCATCAATAAAGTATTGATAAGTCTTGATAAATAAAAGTTTATTGTTCTACCTACCTAAAGTATAACACGATCGTCACAGCCAGCAGTAGGGAGACGAGGGATATGCCATAGCCAATATTGTACATCAGACGGATCTTACCAATATGGGCCTACAAATGTACATGCATCTTCAAATAACTTGATCCAATTCCACCAACCGTACCTAGCGCTAAGTTATACGTTTAAAAAACCCTAAAGAGCGTTGTTCATTATATGTGTATACCTATTATTTTGTAAAACATGAATCATGGAATGTCTTTTAGTAAATGACTAAGTTGACATAAATAGTGACCTAACTGACAAATGAAATCTTTTGGCGTTTTATACTAGGCAACCACAAATGATGAAATGTGGTTTTTAAGTATTATATACTTAGCACTTAGTAAGGTTTGTGGGTGACCCTGGTCACCCATTTTAGACTTCCGTTTCTACCTACTGCATACCGTATTTGGAAAATATGGTCAGATAATGGGCGTTTTTAAATTATCCTTACACAATACGCACTCGGTCATGTGCTAACTCAAAGACCTAATAACACATTGTGTTATTAGGTCTTTGGCTAACTGCATCAACGAAGCAAATTGCAGTTTTTTACTCGAAGTGATTGGACAATGTGAATACACACAGGAATTGTTCATAATAGACAATGTCTCCTTTTGTCACAATATTTTCAACTTTATTTAATAAGTTTATTATATATCAATTGCAGAGGTTCTACATATTTTTGTCCAGATGTTTTCAAATCCGTTTTCTTGCAGATTTATCTTGTGTGGGAAAAAGGATTAATTTGAACAGCAAAGTGTATGATTGGATATATTCGCTCGTTAAACATTTTGGAAATCAAGACAACAAACACAAATGAAATTATGAATTTGATCACGTGTGAAAAAAAACACTTAAGTAGAAGAGGAGGATCCACGAAAGTTTCTAAATGGGACACGATGTTGTTGACTAGAGCTAACAGCGAATACTTCGACGAGCGTGTACGTACATTGGACTCACCGTCAACTCGAACAGGTGATATTTCAAATGCGGCGTTAAACTTAAACTAATTGGAAATTGGAAATTATTGCAGCTGCGCTGTTCGTTTTATGCTATGTTAAACACCGGATAACAATACATTATAAATGAATTGCGAAACTAAAAAATACATTTAGCATTTGAATTTAGCATCATTTTCAAGGATCACTCGAACTAGTCGATAACTTTAAGTGATATAAGGGTCCCTTTCGACTTCGAGTTTTCGCAAGTCCACTGTACCATTTAAGCCTTTCCCTCATATAGACGCTTTCTGACGCCTTTGCAGCAGACGGCTTTTTGCAAACATAGTGACAAAAGAAGAAATTGCTCAAAACGAGCAATTTCTCCTTTTGCCACAATGTTTTCCACTTTTAGTCAAAGGTTATCCATTCAATTATAGAGATTTTCTATTTTTGCACAAAATATGTTCAAAGTCGTCTGCTGCAGAATTGTCGTATGAGGGAAAGGGTTAAGACTTTCACGTTTGATTGATTGATCTAATAGACGTTTTTTCAACGGTATTTCTGTGGAATGAGGGTGCACATAATCGCATAATCTGTTTTCCCAGACTTTCTGGCACCAATAGTCAACACAACATTCTCCTACCTTCCCAGATAGGCTATATAAATCAGTGTTAGTACGCGACTGACACTAGTCATAATGGTTTTTGTTAATCATCGAAAAAGAACGAATTACCGAGCCGGGCTTCTTATCTACGACCCTGGTTTGATAGCCCATCCATCGTTACAGACTGAACCATATGCTTTTTCACTTACCTCGAATATCGCTGCTGGTGCTTCGTAATAGTTTCCCGAGGGTTTTGGCATACACAGTGTGAGGTTCGTCCAGGACTCATTTCTGTCCGGATTTATCCACCATTCCCCGTTTATGTCACAGAAGCGGGTTGCGTTTTCTGTGGGATGAAGTGAAGTTGATTGATTGATTGATTGATTGATTGGTGCTTAACGCCGTTTACAACAACTTTTCAGTCATATCACGGCGGCCAGTTCACCAACTCATTTGTTACCTAGCTGTCTCACACCGGTACTCTACACAACATACTTCTTTCCAAGCAACTGGCTGCTTTTCCACATAGACTGTTAGCTCATTGGTGAAAGACGAATGACGCATGTCACAGTGATCTTTGTCATACGTCGGAAAGAATATTGGCCGACCTGGGATTCGAACTCACAACCCATGGATTGACAATCCGCGTCGCTACCGACTGAGCTACGGATGATGTGTAATATTGATTTCGACTATCATATGTTTATTGGGATTTGACGGCGACAGAATACCAAGACGTCATGATCCTTAGGTTGAGGAAACCACTGCTAGCCTTAGAACTGTACGGGTAACGTAGATCATATTCAGTCCATACATTCCTAAAGTGTAACAGTGTTAAAAAAAAAGTATTTTTTTCAATTAGCCATTAACTAGATTCAAAACAGTCCAGTGGTTCCAAAACTATTAAGGTTTACTTATGCTCAGAATATTTGTGCTTACGTATTTGATTGGTCAGATACTAATTATTTATTCTCCAATTTGACCAATCAGACGTCATATTTGGAGCATGGAGTTCATTTCTGCACACAGAGAACATTTTCTGAGTTCTATAATTTCGGGTCATGTCAAAACCGGCCAATACACGCAAGCTGATCTGGTACTTCACGTATTTATCAAGCAATCTAGACGTCAAATTAATTAATTATTATTATTTCACAATTTACGTACATTGTTCTGATTGTCAAAACCACACAATAACGTGATTTGTGATTGGTTGAACGGATAACCAATCAGAATGATGCTACTTTGAAATTAGGATGTTTTTTTAAATGATTGATTGATTGATTGATCGGGGTTTAACGCCGTTTTTAACAATTTCTCAGTTATATCACGGCGGCCAGTTCACCTACTCATGCATTTCCTGGTATTCTCACACCAGTACTCACACAACAATCTTCCCAAGCAACTGGCTGCTTTTCCACATAGACTAAGCCCATTGGTGGAAGAGGAATGACGCATGTCGCATTGACTTTTGTCAATCCTCGGAAAGAAAGTTAGCCGAGCCGGGATTCGAACTCACAACCCCTGGATTGACAGCCCGCGTCGCTACCGACTGAGCTACCGACTGAGCTACCGGGGCTCGGCTGGCTGAAGAATACAGATAACCAATCAGAATAATGCTACTTTGAAATTAGGATGTTTTTCAATTGATACAACTTGTACAACAAATCCGGGAATGAGGTTTTAAAACAGAGAGAGACAGAGATACAGAACAGTACAAAGGCTATGTGTATGGGGAAAATATGCTTGTTCGCCAAAAAGTAAATTGTACATGACGAAGATAAATTATTTTAATGCCGACTGGAAAGCATGTGATATTCTCATTAAAATCAGACCAAAATACATCGCTGTACGTATATTAGATCTGACTACAACGCATAATGGGTCTTCTCGAATTGATTTTATACACACTTTAATACTCATGACCATGTACTCGATTATATCCAACGAAATCGCACGATACAGCAAACACCTGCTTTACAATCGGATATCTCGACAATTATCGGTTTATTTACATGGGTTATCGTATCTGTTTTATACCAACCCATTTGATAAGCGACAATTCGATTGGCTGACATAAAGGTCAATCTAAGACGACCTGTTTGTGGCAGTCGTTAGATTTTTATATGAGCGAGTGAACTTTAGGTCTGGTTTTAATGAGATTGATACTCAACGAGACACAAATCCGCTACATACCTATGATATTAAACCCGTTAATATAATCCGGACACAATAACGTTTCAACTGTACCATTGGACGTGGTCGGCCAGCACATGACCCCGTCCCAAACTCGGCCGCAATAACCATCTGAAAATAATCACAGACTTATAACTCGACACTGTTAACATGATTTTGACCTTTGACCTTTTATGCGAATGTACTTATTAATTCGACGCTCATTGTGTGTGCATCAAATGCAATCCTTTCCTTTCCTACTTGTAGACGCATTTTGTACGGCAGAGGACAATACAAATCTTGCAAAAGGATGAGAAATATCTAATTGGCGAATTAGCGCAAAATGAAACTTATGGTAAAGAAGCAATGCTCTAGCAAAATGAAGCTTAGGGTATTTGAGCAATGCTCTAGCAAACTGAAACTAAGAGTATATGAGCAATGCGCCTTCAAAATGAAACTTAGTGTAAAGAAGCAATGCTCTAGTAAAATGAAGCTTAGGGTATTTGAGCAATGCGCCAGCAAAATGAAACTAAGAGTATATGAGCAATGCGCCTTCAAAATGAAACTTAGTGTAAAGAAGCAAAGCTCTAGTAAAATGAAGCTTAGGGTATTTAATCAATGCGCCTTCAAAATGAAACTAAGAGTATATGAGCAATGCGCCTTCAAAATGAAACTTAGTGTAAAGAAGCAATGCTCTAGTAAAATGAAGCTTAGGGTATATCAGCAATGCTCTAGTTAAATGAAACTAAGTGTAAAGAACCATGCTCTAGTAAAATGAAGCTTAGGGTATATCAGCAATGCTCTAGTAAAATGAAACTTAGTGTAAAGAAGCAATGCTCTAGCAAAATGAAGCTTAGGGTATATCAGCAATGCTCTAGTAAAATGAAACTTAGTTTAAAGAAGCAATGCTCTAGCAAAATGAAGCTTAGGGTATATCAGCTATGCTTAAGGAAAACCAAACTAAGCGTTCTTTTAACCCAAGTTAAAAAGTTGAAAAAGAGGCATGTGCTCTCAATGATTACTGCTGCATAAAAGTTTCTCGAAAACTTTTATGTCTAATCGACGGATATTGCAGAGCCAGATGAGCTTGTATGATCTTGATCTACAGTGTTGGCATAAGCCTTACGGTTGGTTTATTTAGAGTGCCACTCAATTGTAAATAGGTGCACATAACACTGTGCGTTCGCTGTATGGTACACGATTAATGTTCATTGAACACATTTGTAACGAAATAACAACCAGCGTATATCCGTATTAGATTGAAAGGTTGTAAAGGAAGATATGTTTTTACACTTGCAACAAATGCACACCGGTTTGTTTTCCTAGACAATCGCATGCCGAATCAAACATTTCTTCGAAACCTGTTAAAGTTTCAATGTCAAACCACCAACATATGTATGCTTTATCAATATACCTTGGGTTAATATAACAATGAATTAAAAAGCGTAGGTACTCCATTTTGGCATTTGAATTACACAGATGTACCTTAAAGCGACAGAAATCCAGATGGCACGGAAAAAAAAATCGAATTCGCCCTAAATGTTATTCTTTATGTTATCCAAGTAAAACCAGGGTAGAAAATGTATCGTTTTTTATCACTAAAGTGAACTTGAGTCGTTTTCAATTGTCCCGATGAAGGGGTTTCCTATTTAAAAATACTTACCCCGTTACTGACAGGGTAGAATTTGCGATGGAAAAAGTATCGAAAACAAGAAAATCTCACCGATTATAGGGGTATGTAATATGTCAGTTATCATATTTTAATGCCCCAAATACAAAAATAACACTTATTTATTTAAAATTGGATTTTTTTTTCTACAGTTGGGTATCTGGAGTTCAGTCGCTTTAAGAGTACGTACCTTTTGTCGTATTCAGTTCTGAATCTATCAATTCAACACATTGTAAATGGTTTTCAGTTATCTTGTATTGCTGGACATCCGCCGGAACGATCGCTATGGACTGAAAATTATATTTTTACATTTGAAAAAACTTGGAAAATCCTACATTGGACCGTGTTACTATAAATAGTATCTCTATATGGTTCTATAATATAATAATGCTTTCATCAAATACCAAGATATATTGTCCTTTTTATTGTAACTCGTTCCTGTGTGGGCTTATTCCAACCATATAGAGATAGTACTTGACACGGTCTATATTTTTTCCTAAATGTTCTCAAATAAAAATGTAGACGCCTATTGCTTGATAGACACGTTAACTCAATTTTGACATCGTTCAAACAGTTATCAAAAAAGAATAAAGCGCCTTTTTAGGTACGTAGTTCTTATGGTGTATTCACGGGTCGAATGTTATTTATGCGGGTTAATATCGGATATTATGCCTTGTCAGCAAGGGACTATATTTAACCGCATTACTCAACCCGAAACAGATTTACTACTATCAATGTTTCAGCGTTTTCATTAACGACGGAGGTATACGACTTTAGTCGAGGAGTCGTGATTGAAGTCATTCATGAACAAATCATGCCGCTCAAAAAAATAATCCACGTGATACTAAAACCGAAGTAGGTCTAGTCTGCACGGAGTACATTCGGTCCGGGAATCAATGAAAGTGGTCCCAAACATGTCAATCGAAATTGTTCGGCTAAACTCGTAAGCTCGATTTCGTCTGGATTCTTTTAAAATAATTGCCGAGTAGAGTCATAATGGAAGAAGACGTCATGTATTTTCCGATTTCTATATCCGTAAATAGCCGAATGAGGTACGGTTGTAATATCCTGACTATAAAGCAAAAGATAATAAAGACTCACCATTGTTCGTGCAGTTATTCCGATTCCAGGTCCATTATTGTTAACCTCGTCGTAGATTTCTTCCAGCAGATTGTGTTACCGACACCAGCAAACATCGCACAATTACATCTTTCTCTGAAAGTTTAATCATGTATATTCCGATAATTACAGAGATAGCAATCAACATCTTTTTTCTCGAACTTTTTTCACATCTTGGCCGAAGTCCACGAAAAAGCATCCACAGATTGAACAGTGTATATATGCAGATCATCCAGAGCTTCCACCATCGTCTGGGTTGTATCTGGCCTTCGAACATTTCGATCTGTTACCGGTATCGTCGATACACAGGTACTAGTACAGTCGAACCTGTGCTAAAGACCACCTATGAAAAGGTATTCCCCGTCTATATTGACCATACATATCGAGGGCTTGGCGTGAAACGGTTGTAACTAAAATTGGTATTTGTTTACCAAGGTTAATCACCTCGCCATAAATTCTTTATAAGCATTAAATCACCTTTCTTGGTAAACAATGGAAATTTAGGTGCCATTGCTCGTTCTGAGCAATGGCACCTACATTTGCGTTGTTTACAAAAGGGTCAATATTGCCCCTAAACCAGGGTTTTAAATATAGGTTTTTAGTTACAACTGTTTCGCGCCAAGCCCTCGATATATTCATTTTCTGTGTAAATGATCCTGCAATTCAAAACCACCTGTTGACCAGAGAGAAAGCGTGTGTGAGAGAGAGAAATTAGAGAGAGAAAGAGAGAGAGATAGAGACAGACAGACAGACAGACAGACAGACAGACAGACAGACAGACTAAGGGTGGTGGGTGGGCTTTAGGATATGGACAGTACCCAACAAGTGTCCATTCGTGAGTGCAGACAGACAGACAGACAGACAGGGACAGAGACAGACAGGGACAGAGACAGACGGAAATACAATTCGTGATCTGTGTGTATATAAGTGCAATAATATCCTACAATTTAGGTATTCCCTGTCTATATAGACCATACATATATACTCATTTTCTGTGTAATGATCCTGCAATTCAAAACCACCTGTCGACCAGATTGATCACTTCTCATGTGTGGTCTTTAAATACAGGTTTATCTGTATATCTTTAAATATTTCAGCGCCAAGGGTAATATTGAAGTTTTTGTAAACAATGCAGATTCAGGTGAGTGGGATCGTAATTAGCTGTTTCACATGAAACAGCATTTGTTTGTCTTTCAAAAATGTTTAGTAAAATATTCACAAAGCTCCCAGCAGATGATAAATGGAGTCGCCGCTTTTCTCGCAAATAAGCATGTCGTTGGTTTTCCCAGAGGACGACTAATCTTCGCTCAGTCGCTGATCCGATCATCCCTTGTCTACGAAACATCTGAATCATCACCAGATAAACATAGTTTGAACTCATTTATTGAACGATCTTTCAGCTTATATATATCAGCGTTCTCAAAGTCTACTTCCTGAAGACTTAACCGGAGACAGAAAACGCTAATCCAGGAATTCGAGCCTTTGACCTTTGTGTACGAGAAGTCGATGTTCTACCATTTAACCACTGTCTTACAACAGTATAGAAGTGCTCATTGGAACTCAGTTCTGAAGGAACGGCACGGCCAACGAGTCAACGATAAAACAATGAATGTCAGAATATCATTTCCTTCTTATATGTCCAAAATACACAGACTTAAGAGAGACACATTTGAAAAGGTATTATTTTATATGGCCAACTATACACAAAATATCAATCTCATATCTGAAACATTCAAAACAATTATAAACCAATTTAGTAGATTTATTTATGAGCCAAACTTAATTAGAACTTGAAACTTATCCAACCTAAATTACCACTATTTTTGCTCCTCCGTTTTCTTTTTTTGATAGAGTCTAAATGGAGAAGTTTCTTTTGGGATTATTCCGTTAGAATCAACCATGACGTAATTATTACACTATCCGCGCATCCGTGCTAAGAGGTCAAATGGAAACTGTACATAAGTTACTTAGAACTTCCCAATACTAATTAATTTCGAGCCGGATCAGCCTGGGCGGATGCGTTGGATGATCTGGGTGAAACAGTCTGTTCTTGTTTGCACACAGCTCCACTGATGTATATCTCGCGAACAGTGTAGTCAAGATCAGCCAGTGCGAACGTGCATGCTGATATTGATCGTTATTGACTGACGTCAAACAACATAGTATATATATAAAATTTAAAAAAAAAAAAGATAGTGCTTCGTAAGCCTTTGAAGGCTGGCTATTATATATTATTGAATTGTATTGTATTGTGTAGAATGTATAGGTTGCACTTTAAATAATAAACTCTCTATCTATATAGGAAAGGCAAATGCATTCTTAGTCGCGAGGAGAAGTGTAAGGCTTAAGAGCTAAGACATCCCTTCATCCTTTCCCTCATACAACATCTGCAGCAGACGACTTTGCTTTTAAAAAAACATTTACAAAAAACACATGGAACACCTTTATAAATGAAATAGTATGATAAGTGGAACAAATATGAAGACATTGTGCAGTTTTGAGCAATTTCTCATTGTGTGACATTGTTTTCAAAAGTCGACTGCTGCAGATGCGCCAAATGCGTCTCTATGTCGGAAAGAATTAATACCGAAGAAAGCATTCAAAGAAAATGTGTGTGAAACAAACACGTACATATTTCGAAAATAATCATTTATCTGTTAAGGTATTCATCGCCTATGCGATTTACAACACCAACAATGTAGGCGTATTCAAAATGAATAACTTTATTCCAAAGTGAAGAAAGAAAAGTGGATAAAATCCATGGAAATAACATCCAACGAATTTAATTATCTAGTGTAGAGCCTGTCAGATATGTAAAACAAACATTCGGCAAACTATAAACAGTATCAGTCGACATTTCCAAATGAAAAGATTCGTTTGGTAAAATATTGACCTATTTACTTGTATTATCAAGGCAATTGATTATAGGTCACTGTAACTTAACCCTTTCCCACTTGTAACACATCTGCAGCAGACGATGGAGCGTCTCTTTATATGAGTATATCGAGGGCTTGGCGTGAAACGGTTGTAACTAAAATTGGTATTTTTTTACCAAGGTGAATTACCTCGCCATAAAGTCTTTATAAGCGTTAAATCATCTTCCTTGGTAAACAATGGAAATTTAGGTGCCATTGCTCGTTCTGAGCAATGGCACCTAAATTTGCATTGTTTACAAAGGGGTCAAAATTGCCCATAAACCAGGGTTTTCAAAGTAGGTTTTTAGTTACAACCGTTTCACGCCAAGCTCTCGATATATATTGGCAGAAGGGATAAATTGCTCATCTTGAGGAATTCAATCGTTTGCTACACTGTTTCAAAAGTCGTCTGAGGCAGACGTCAAAAGGCGTCTATATATGGGAGACGTATGAACCCTTTCCCACATACAAGGAATCTGCCGCAGACGACTTTAAACATTTTTGGTCAAAAAATGGAAAATTTCTATAATTGAATGGATAACCAATGACTAATGTGAAAAAAACAACATTGTGGCAAAAGGAGAAATAGCTCATCATGTTTTCTAAAGTCATCTGCTGTAGATACGTCAAAAACGCTTCTATATATGGGAAAGGTATTAATTGGCTATATTTTGGTTACGAATCGTAGGTCGTCCCGTATTCGTACTTTTCAGTATTTATTATTATGGCTTACTTAATTAAAAGTGTAAAGATCTACCGTGACTTTTAACCTTAACTGCTATTTGGTCGCCAACATTAGCCAGTAAACCCTATACGCGTTGTACTGTCGGGGGCTGAATACTAATAAATGTCAGTTTTTCTTTTCATATTTTAGTACTCACAGATTGAATCAATATGAATATCGCGTCATGATTTTAAAGAGTCCACAACCCCGAGGAGGGAGACTTGTCTATCGTTGACGAGTAACACACTCGGGTGTCCGCGCTCAATTACTTAATACAGCACTAACATACGCGGACATTTTAAAACGGCGAATCCTTTCAGAAGATCAGATTACATTGTTAACGCTCAAAATATCCTTCTAACGATGCGTGTGACATGTAATATGATTCTTAACCCTTTCCCACTTACAACAAATCTGCAGCAGATTCAATCAAAAATATGGAAACTCCTTTTAAATAAAAAACAATATTTATTGAATACAATTAAAAACATTATTGCAAAAGGAGCAATTTCTCATCATGAGACATCTCATCTTTTGCCCATTTTTTTTTTTCAAAAGTCGTTTGCTGCAGTCGCGTCAGAAAGTGTCTGTTTGTGGGAAATGGTTAATATTGGCAAATGTTGACAAAAACAGAAGGCTGGCTACCGACTTTCGAAATGTCACGGCCTGTGAGATATTTGGAACCGTATTCCTCGAAAAACAATTTTAGAAAATCTTTTGACAACCGAAAACAAATGATAAACTAGGTCATCAATTCTCCGTGATCTATATATATATATATACACTTTATGTCAGTTTCGTAAATGTTTCCTTGACAAATGAACGAACAGTGTAGATTCGGACCAGTCTGTGCCGAGGCGCATGATGGCCTAGATCTACACCAGTCGCAAATGCCATTTGGTTTGTTTTCCAGTACCGCGACTTGTTTATAAATAGTATAAAGTGCATTGTGTGAATCTGCTCCCCTTACGCGAACCCTGTCTGGTATCTGTGACACAGACGATTTCCAACGCAGCTGAAGGCAGACGATCTTTTTGAAACAGTGTGGGAAAAGGAGAATTACTTAAAGGTTAACATTATCTCTTAATCTGACAATGTATTTACACTACTCTTTCGAAGTCACACTTGTAAGTTTCGGCTCTTCAAATAGTATCCCAATAAGCAGTGCACTATTTATTACTGCATCACATAATCGGAAACTCCGATTTGTTTCCATTGTCTTGAGGATATCCATGAACGAAGTATTAATCGAGTTTGTGAGCCATTTCCAAGTTGTAGACACATTTTAACACCCCTGCAGCAGACGACTTTTGAAAACAATGTATCATCTTCCATAATGTTTCCAACTCGATTCAATAATTAAAAGTAATTTTCAATATTCTTTTACGAGATATTTTCAAAGCCTTCTGCAGAAATTTGACTGCTTGTTGGAAAGGGGTTTATAGCTGATTAAGAACGGTAGTTATGACTTGCTCTCCTTTGTGGTCAGGGCTGTACGGTCAGCATAACCAGGTGCGTAGCTAGGGTCTACTAAGTGTGTACGCAGGTTTTTTAGGGGGGTCCGGGGGCATGCTCCCCCGTGATTTTTCCCCCTCTATATCGTCTGTGGTGACCTCTGCCATGGGAGCATTTCAGTAGCAAAATATGACTGATCTTGATGGTGAAATAAACGTGTTTTCTAGGACATTTTTAGATAGTAAAATGTGTTGCATTTGTCATTTTTCGTCAAATCTATCAAGTCAGATCGGTTGTTTGATACTTACGCCTACCGCACGTTAAGTTTTTATTGCAGATTTGAACTTTTTAAAATTTAAGTACTGGTGACAATGTGTACGCAGCTGCGTATTTTGCGTACAGTCAGTACGCGCCTGATAACGACTGACTCCCTTGATTTCAGGATAAATGGATCTGTAGTAATGTTTACTGAACAGAACAGAACAGAACATAACTTTATTACATCTCTCGGTACATACAGTACAACATGAGGAAATGGTATAATTACAAGAGATCTATTTAAATACTATCACGTGATCACATATGCTACATGAAAAATGATATTATAGTATACAGACACAAGAAAACTATTAAGCATTTTTAAAAATGCTGAGCAGTTCAAATTTAAAACATAAAACTTGTTTGTAGTAAAGAAACAGTGGTCGATTTCTAACTCGATTCGCAATCTTGACTTCCAAGTCTAAAGCTAAGCATGCATTACGGTTCAACAGTCGGTCCCGGACTATCACGGATAAAACATGTCGGATTACGTCATAGTCAACTGTGTTAGACTATATACAGCCAATCAGAGCACAGTTTGCATTTGGGCCAGATTACACACGATAACATGATACAAGAAACGCCGCGATATGATCGGAAACAGTTGACAGCGGTGTTAAACACCATACATACAAAACAAAAACAAACTCGAAGTACGGCCGAGCAACAGGTGGTCTTGGCGGTTTCTATCTAAACAAGATGGCTGACTAATGTAAATATAATGTGCTTTTGTTTATTTCCCCAAATCTGTTACCCTGCTTCGAATACACGATAACCAGGAAAACGTTACACATCTTCTTTTCCTTTAAATCAATCACATGCTTTACCCATTCTTGATACAGTTTGCGTGTTTACTAATGTGTTTTCAAGTATTGTTTACTTACATCACGGCTTGTTCTTTGTAAGTTACCAGGACCCAATTCCACCAACATTACTAAGCGCTTAGTAAATACTAATACTGGGTCATGTTGGGTCAAAAACTAGGTCACTGGGCTAAATTTAATGAAAATCTTGTTAACTCTGGAAGCCGCATTTTTGGCTTGAGCATGTTGAAACTTTTTTCAGAATGTTTGTCTTAGTGATATCTAGGCAAAGTTCGAATATAGGTCATGTCGGGTCAAAAACTAGGTCACTAGGCTAAATTGAAGGAAAATCTTGTTAACACTTTAGACACTTTAGATTTACTAATCTAAAATAAGGTAGAAATAAACATCCACCATTTATGTTTAACCAAAACGTGTAAATTAATGACTTAGTTGTCATAAATAGTTCCATGACTCAATTGCAATATTTGTTAAGAAATAAAATAATCATGAACTTTTATTTAGGGAACCAAAACTGATCAACTCGAGGGCTTGGTGGGAAATTGTTGTAACTAAAATTAGTGATTTTTTACCAAGGTTAATCACTTCGCCATAAAGTCTTTATAAGTGTATAATCATTTGTCTTGGTAACCAATGGAAATTTAGGTGCTATTGCTCGTTCTGAGCAATAGCACATAACTTTGCATTGTTTACAAAAGGGTCAAAATTGCCCCTAAACCAGGGTTTTCAAAATAGGTTTTTAGTTACAACTGTTTGACGCCAAGCCCTCGAAATACGCTCTTAAGTATCGTTAAAGGTAGTATTAAGTACTAAGCAAGGTTTGTGGAATTGTACAAATACGTCTAGTCCATTTATCCTGACACAAGCGAATCAGTCGTAATGCTAATCCCATAATCCCGAGCACCATGGGCAGACACCACTACCATTTCTGCAGCCTTTGGGATGACCTGGTCGGGGATCAATGCTTGTCGAATACTGATTCTTCAAGCTGTATCATTATAAAAACAAGTGGAGCTAGACTTGAAGGTTTCGTTCCAATTGTTAAATAAAGTACTCATTTTACATGGGACCGCCTCTGTGGTATAGCGGTAGAGTGCCCGTCCGCCTTGGATGCGATAGGTTGCGGGTTCGATCCCCGTCCGGGTCATACCCAAAACTTTAAAATGGTAGTAATGGCTGCCCTCCTTGGCGCTTAGGATTTGCGAGTTTAGCATGACGACTGATTCACTGGTGTCAGGATAAATGGACCAGTAGTGCTGGTAACTTACCCAGGAAACGCCGTTATATAACTGAACAGTTGTTGAAAGCAATCAAGCATACATGAGACAGATAGTGAAGGCTCTGGTCTGACTGTGCAGATGCCAAATCGCCTGACACGAGTCCAATATGTTTATTTCCGCCTCGAAAGTTTTATGGTAGAGCGTCCGCCTCGGGTGCAGGAGGTCGCAGGTTCGATCGTAGACCGGGTCAAAAACTGGTAGTAATGGCTTCCTTTCTTGGTGCTCAGGGTTACGGGGTTAGCGTTACCACTGACTGGCTGGTCTCAGGATAAATGGACCAGTAGTACTAGTTATTTACCAAGGAAACGCCGCGATATAACTGAATTATTGCGTAAAACAAGAACAGAAAATCTGGAAAACGAAATACAGTGAACTCACGATAACTCGAACATATGATAATTCGACCGATTATTTCGATCCAATTCCTGGAACAAACCAGTCTTTTGAAAACAGCGTAGCGTCAGTTCTGATTGTTCGGATGAGCAATCAGAACTGCTGCTACGCCGTTTTTACTTTTGTGCTTTGTTTTCAGTTGCTTGATTTTCATAATCAACATTAAGATATACATGAAAATACATTTTATAGCTCGAAGATATTAATGTCTCCATTTCAACTTACGAGTTATCGTCACTCCACTGTACTTTATTCACAGACACATTAAGATGGTTAATATAGAGATAAGGATATCAGAAACAGTGCTACCGGTCAATTTTTTCCACAAAACAGACGCAGGAGAAATACAACTATTATAAACAATGGGAAACTGCAGCTGGAAAATCTATGAAGTGGCTCTAGATTTATTTACACAGGTTTATTTACAAAAACAATAAAGATATCAGTTTGTGAAACATAGCGCTCCACTTAAGTCTCCGTTATAGGTTATGAAATATAAAACTTTATCTAACAACATTTAGAAATAAAATAAATTCTAAGCATCGTATGATTAAGAAAAACGTACCATATACTTGATCTATTTGTCCTTTGTCCAATCGAATTTATTTTCAGTGTGTGTAATATTCCCATATATATTTGACAGGCGTAAATGAGTGACCCAAAAGTTCGAACACTAAGTCAAAACTAAGTTCTTACGAACTACCAAAACTAATGATCATAATTTCAAGCAATCAACTCTATTATATATACGCATAGTCATGTCACACTGTTATTTCCTTTCGTTTACAAAACAGTAATTTAGATCTATAACCAATAATCTAAAACTGGTTCGTTTAAATCGGAATAAATAATTTTGGGCCACTGCACACGAAAACAGATCTTCGGGATCTCAATCAATGAAACAGTGAAGATCCAGATCAGCCGCCACCGTATCGACATCCTGAAAACCATCGCGGTACGGTGATTAATACAGTTTAAACTAAATAGCAGTGCAACATGTGTTTAAAGACCGTCCATGGAAAGAGAACAATCTGGTCTTTGTTCACAGGTGGTGTCTAATTGTAGGGTTATTATGCAGAAAATGATTTATTGGGAAATTAAAAGTGTGCGTAAAAGACAGGTAATTGCGATACAAAGGTGGTTGCTATATACAGGTAATTTCGATACAAAGGTGGTTGCTATAGACAGGTAATTGCGATACAAAGGTGGTTGCTATAGACAGGTAATTTCGATACAAAGGTGGTTGCTATATACAGGTACTTGCATTACAAAGATGGTTGCTATAGACAGGTAATTTATATACAACGGTGGTTGCTATATACAGGTACTTGCATTACAAAGGTGGTTGCTATATACAGGTAATTTCGATACAAAGGTGGTTGCTATATACAGGTACTTGCATTACAAAGGTGGTTGCTATATACAGGTACTTGCATTACAAAGGTGGTTGCTATAGACAGGTAATTGCGATACAAAGGTGGTCTTTAGCACAGGTTTGACTCTAACACGATATTGTTCGAAACCGCTCCACTTTTATCTCCATCCAAAAATATGTAGACATTTCAATTTTGAATGAGAGAAAAAGTGTTACTTTCGAGAGCTCGCTGACTGTACTTTTAATTTTAGAATAAGTGAAGGTCGGTTTTAGTATGACGTGGTTCTGTCTTCAGTATTATAAAATAATTAGGCATAATTACCCATTTTGAACGATAAACATACTTAACCCTTTCCAACATACAACACAGCTGCAAAACAGCAGACGACTTTGAATATGAATAATCTCTTTAAATAAACGTATAATTATATAATAAAGTTTAAAATACTGTGGCAAAAGGAGATGCATGCATATGAATAATCTCTTTAAATAAACGTATAATTATATAATAAAGTTTAAAACACTGTGGCAAAAGGAGATGCATGCATATGAATAACCTCTTAAATTAAAAACTTTGTTGCAAAAAGAGAAATTGATCATAATGAACAATTTCTCTTGTTGCCACAATATTTTTTAAAAAAAATCGACATCTGTAGATGCTTCAGAATGCGGTGGAAATTAATTTGGTTTGGAATTTGTAATTTGTTCTTCAATAAAGACTATTTACTGGCCTATTTACACTTTTATCAATCACTTTAATAACTCTATAATTGTTTTGTACCATATCCGACATTAAGACTACAAAAAGGCAGAGGGTTTCAATTCAATCAACACTTGTACAATGTGTTTGAATGGTCTTTTACGCCGTTTTCGACTCTATTTCAGTTATACATGTTGGCGTTTCCTGGGTAAATTACCAGTACTACCGATATCATTCGTCCACACATCGACGCATCCGAGTCATATAGTTATCCCCATATCCCCGAACACCGATGTTAGGAAGCCGTTACTATCATTTATTAAAATCTTTGGTACGACTCGACGAGGGATCGAACCCTGTTCCCCAGCCCCGAGGCGGACGCTCTCAGCACACATTGATTACGATAATATGTGTACTCGGTCCTAAATACATACAGTTACATACATATTTGACATTTAAACGAGACGCTTGGAGCTGTTTTCGGTTTATAAAGACCATCCATGAGAAGACAACACTATGGTCATATGCAACAATTTGTCTTCTACCGATCAGTCAAAAATCAATAATCGGCTATATAGAAATAAGAAGGGCAGTGTAACAAATGTGGGCATAACTTTCTTAATGTTTATTATATTTTAAGTTCGCATTCATATTTGGGAAGAACAAAATCGCTCGATTTCAAATATGTAATTTGTTTTAATTAGAAATAAAATTTAGGTGGGGGAATTTATATAAACATTAGGTGACCCTATATTCCTATTGAATTACATATGATTTTTGATAATTACACAGAAATTGCCATCAAATTTCGTTGGTTAATTAGTTATAACTTGTTTTCCTTTAAACTTTTTATAAGTTCGCATTCACATTCGTAAAGTATATTCATTTGTTTAAAGAAGGATATCATTTTTTATGAAATTAAGAAAAATTTAGGCGGGGGAATTAATGCTTTTGTCAAACAACATGTAAGTATTTTTTGTGTTCGGTGGAGTCCGTCAAACAGTAGCGGAAACTTACGAAGTTAATCGGATTTCACCGCTACTGGTTTTATGACTTCGATGTTTTATTGCAGGGCAATAAAATCTTACTCCTTCAGGGCAGGTTTTAAATATCTGGATAATTAAGGATTGAATTAAGAGTTTAATCAAATAGTTTTTATCCTCGCGCAATAACAATAGGAATATTATTAAATAATAGCCCGCCGTTGACATAAATATTACCTATAAATTAAGGCCAATTATGTATTTGTCATATTTAAATGTGTTAAAAGAATAGGAATAATAATTCATTTTGAGTATCAGCGAAAAATAAGTATACATGATACGTTGTCAATCTCACTAGGATTGATTATCCGATGTTGGTTATGGAAATAATACTGACCAAAAACTGTTAAATACATACGTTTGATGCGTAATAAAAAACAAAAACAAAAAATCATATAATCTACACAAATGTTATTAACTTTACTAAAATCATCTTAGATTAATACACTTTATTGTTCACAAAGTGTTAATGTATGTTGACAATATTTCTGTGCAAACGGAAATGCAGTATACACTATTCCTGATATCATAAAAACTGTTTTCATAATATACAAATAAAAACATTTTAATTGCTACCTTTTTGCAATAAAAATATGCCAGCTTCTTGTAATTTTTATATAAAATGTGAAAAGAATTAAGGAAACACAATTTGTGTTATTAAGATAACCCTTTTGTTATTAACACACTATTATTTCTACCCAAGTTGATTAAAACTACAAAATGTATTTTCTTTTTTTTTAATACTGTTTATGAGAACTCTCAATGGATACCGTTTTTATTTTTAATGCTGTTTTTCAAAACATCATCTCAATTTTAATGTATTATTATAAGTGTCAAATGTGTGTATTCAGGTTAATCTGTAATGCTCTAATAGACACTGCTTCGGGCGTTTTATAAGTTAATTTGGTCATAAAAACCAGGATTGACATTTTCTGCCATTTGTTATTATCAGCGTGACTTAAAATAGATGTACTTGCGTTAAATTAAAAGTTACGACATAATATTTATTATTATTGTTATCAGGTTCATGAAAATATTTAATATCATTTCTGAATAATGGATTTTCTGTATTGTTTATTTTGATACAGGTTGGATTGAATTTATTTTCAAACTTATGAAGTATGGGTTCTGATCTTCGTATACAAAATACCTAAAATCTGCATATTAAGCTGAGAAGTTAAAAATCTTACATTATCATTTTTTTTTTTTTTTTTTTTATATATATATATATAGCGACTTTCAGTTTTATATTGGTGGTTGAAGTCAGCCCTAAGTGAATCTCTTTGTTTTTTAATGACCAAAGTTTAACTGCTCGGATTATACTTTTTAATTAAACACTTTATTATAAATTCATGATTCGGCTTTTTTTTAATTAAATTAATGGTTATTTTGTTATGAAAAATCAATTTTAAACTTGATTTTATATTAAAACGTAAAACACAAAGTTTGCTATGCTCGTTTAAATATAGCATATCCCTATAATAAAACCGTTAACCTACCAAGATTAAAACTGCTAAATCCGTTTGAATTACCCTGATGATTTATGACCCCTACGAATTGCGTCGGTTATCTTCGTAAACTGCCGAAAGATAAGAAACTCCGGCGATCGATTAGGTGAAATATCGATAAAAGTTATTGAGTGAAACCGGAGAAGACAGATTGTTGGATATGCGTTGGTCAAAGGTGGTATTTATATACAGGGTCATTTATACAGCACATTAGCAATTGGGAAACTAAAAGCGTGTTTGTTAAAGACAGAGAATTGCTATTCCAATGTGGTCTTTAGAACAAGTTTAACTGTACAGTTAAACTAATTGTAAATAGAAATTATATTTAAGCGGATAACGATGAAAGATAAATATCATAGTAAAGGCTAAGTAAAGTGTGTCTGATCTCGACATGTTAGATGGTGACAATTTAACTTTAAAAAAAACCCGGTATACATGTACTTTTCTTAGGCAGCAACCCGAGGGAGAGTCAATATTGGCTGTTGAAGACAGGTAGCGAACACAAGTTTTACTTTCTAACAATGTAGGTCCAGCTCTATTTGGCTGCGTAAACATAGGGAAGTGACCAGGACACTGCGATCAAAGAATTGAAAGACTTTAGGTGAATTAGACCATTTAACAGCAACGCAATTTTGGCTGCTAGATGCAGGTAGCCAACATGAGTTTGACTTTCAAGCAGTGTAGATCCAGTTCTATTTGGCTGCGTTAGACACTGGCACCAGGTCGGTCCGCGATAAAAAAAAAATGGAAAACTTAAAGTTAATTAACTCTTTCCCTGCCAAAGGCAATTAATGTCTTTTGCAAACAATGCATATTCAGGAGAGACAGCTCGTAACGAGCTGTTTTTCCTAAAATATGCATTGTTTGCCACTAAGACAATTCAATTTTACCAAAGGTCCTATTGGACGAAAAATTGAGTGGTCCAATTTTCAACATTAAGGAGTCCATTTTGTGAAATTCGGTAGTGAATTGTTAAACCATTTGAGATGGATATAACAGGATAAGGGTGAGTTGTTCACGATACCTCTTGTGTCATAGACTAGACAAGACCAGTATATATACAGGCCTACTTTGCACATCAATTAAAAAGATAAACAGTTCTATTTATTTAGCACTTCCTTGTTTCAACAGTAAAAACATTACGTAGTTTTAATTGAATATACATTTAGAAAATGAGAAATAATTTAGAATCTATTTATAGAATAAGAATTAATCATTTTCCGTCTGGTTGCTTTAGTTGTCTGTTTTTCTTGGCGTGATAACACGAAGAAATGTAGGCCTTAATTAAGCCTGTCCTCGGGAAAATAGTGGAATATGTGTAGGTTCCGATCAGTCTATACATCTGCTCCGCCATATCAGAATCTACACATAACGACAGAAGCTAATTAATAACGAGAAAACTAACATTATGGACTCTGCGTAAAGCATCGATCCGGATCAGCCTGTGCAGACCGCGTAGGCTAATTCGGGCCGACACATTCTGTCTCAAGGTGGTAGACGTATAGAGTTATGATTCCTGAAACAGAAAATCCGCAGAAGGCGAAAAGTGTCTCTCCGGGTTAGCCTGCGCGGCATGTTTAGGCTGATCAGGGTCGATACTTTACGCAGAGTCAACAATGTTGGTTTTCTCGTGTAACGGCTCATATATGTACACGCCGGGTGTATATCTTGATCAAACTGTGCGGGTTGAACTGTATCTACACCGTTAAACAAATAACTCGAACCTGTTTGTAATGGACGAGGCTCATTTAAAGCATGTATTATCCGACACAACTAACATACTCCGGACATTTGTGCAAAGTAGGCAATTACTGTGACGTTCGTGTTTTTGAGCGATGTCTGACGATTTGGGTCTTCACCATCCGTATATATATATAATATGAGTCGTTCCGCGAGAAAACCAACATTATGGCCTCTGCGTAATGTATCGACCCAGATCAGCATGCGCAGTCCGCGCAGTCTAATCCGGGTCGACACATTCCGTCTCGAGGGGATAGAGGTATAAAGTAATGATTCCTGAAACAGAACATCCACAGGAAGCAAAAAGTGTCTATCCGGGTAAGCCTGCGCGGCATGCTCAGGCTGAATCGGGTCGATACTTTAGCAGAGTCAACAATGCTGGTTTTCTCGCGGGACGGCTCATATATATAATTTTATATACCCTAATGCACGTTATACCTGAAAGTGTAGTTGTATGCCAATATGTCTTTATCTTTAACTTTTTCCCACACTAAACAATTTATTTATTTATTGGGATTTTACGCCGCTTCAACAATATTTCAGTTATATCACGGCGACAGTTCACTTATTCATGATCCCTGGGTAAACAAACCAGTACTAGGCTAGAAAATGTGCCTTGCCCAAGGGCACTCCACCATGACCGTAGTGCCGCGACTGGGGATCGAACCCGGGACACCCGGTTTCGAAATCCCCGACGCTAACTACTCGACCACAGTGGATTCCCCACTCTAAACAAATATGATTTTAGAAGTCGCCTGTTGTAGATGCATCAAATTGCGTCTTCAAGTCGGAAAGGGTTAAGTAATGTCAGACAGGAGTGTCAATACGCCTCATATCACGTGACGTGATCAAATAAAGACTGGTTTTAAACAATCACATCGAATATGTTTGGTAATACTAATACAATCACATCGAATATGTTTGGTAATACATTCACATCGAATATGTTTGGTAATACTTCTGTTCAAATCCCGGCTCGGCCAACTTTCTTTCCGAGGATTGACAAAAGTCAATGCGATATGCGTCATTCGTCTTCCACCAATGGGCTAAGTCTATGTGGAAAAGCAGCCAGTTGCTTGGGAAGATTGTTGTGTGGAGTACTGGTGTGAGACAACCAGGAAATGCATGAGTAGGTGAACTGGCCGCCGTGATGTAACTGAGAAATTGTTAAAAACGGCGTTAAACCCCAATCAATCATTGGTAATACATTTGCGTGATAGTAATAAAAGGGGTGTCTAGGAAAATCAACCTTAACGTAATTATTACACATGTAGGAGCCTCGAAGACTTAACAATTGGTATTAATGGCTGCTGCGCTCAGGGTTGCGGGGTTAGCATTACAACTGACTGGCTCGAGTCAGGATACATGGACCCGACGTATTGGTTACTTACCCAGGAAACGCCGTGATATAACCGAATAAATATTGAAAGCGGCGTAAAACACCAAATAATCAATTAATCGATAATCTCATCGTATTTCTTTGGTGAGACAAATCATATTTCATGCAAATACTTTAGCGTGATAATAACTTTAGCGGTGTCAATGAACACAAACCTTAGCGGCATTAATACACAATTATAAAACAATTATCGGTGAATTAATTAATGCCAAAGGATTGAAAGGATCCAAATAAATACTGCTTTAAAGTAGTGTCTTTAGACCTTCAGTGACTAATAAGCGAACAGTGCAGATTCAGATTAGACTGTGCGGATCTTCACTGATCGCAAACGCCTCACGGTTTGTCTTCATAGAGCGAATGTGAGCAAAAAAAGAAAAATACAAAATGAGTATCATTAATCTCACATAGCGATTATTGGTAAGACATATTATAAATGTTGATGAAATTACTTTTATGTGATAATAATATACATCCGTTTTCACGATAACGTATGATAGAAGAAGTATGGCCTCACTATTTAACCCTTTCCCTCATATATACACTTTCTGACGCCTCTGCAGCAGACAGCTTTTTGAAAACATGGTGAAAAAAGAAGAAATTGCTCAAAACCAGCAATTTTTTCCTTTTGTCACCATGTGTTCAACTCTATACAATTATTGAACTTTTATTTTAAGGGAGTTTCCAAAAAAAATTACGGTATGTTTTCAAAGTCGTCTGCTGCATTTTTTTTTTGAATGTGGCAAAGGGTTAAGAGTTAACCAGCTGACTGCTGGATTGGAGTGTGTGAACCCTGTGCAGCAAGTAAAAAACCCGCCCAGCAGACGCCTGCGCACCATCTGATCAGGCTCTATGTTGTCGGCTGCTCAACTTAACATGTTTATCTTCATACCTACACTCGGCTACGTACTGTCGAATGTACAAACCCGGAAAAAGTTCATTTAAAAAAAAAAAATCAACTTTGAACGGGTTAACCATTTCCCTCATAAAACAATTCTGCAGCAGACGACTTTGAACATATTTTGTCAAAAAATAGAAAATCTGTTAAATTGAATGGATAACCGTTTTGAGCAATTTCTCCTTTTGTCACTATGTTTTCAAAAATCCAGAAAAGTCAGAAAGCGTCTATTTGAGGGAAAAGGTTAACTCTTTCACGGCCGAATTTCACAAAGTCGACCACTCCATTTGTTGCCATACAGGTAATTTGGTAACATTTAATGTCTGAGTGCAATCAATGCAGATTTCAGGTGAGACAGCTCGTGACGAGCTGCATTGTTTTCAAAAGCCTTTAATTAACTCTTTCCCTCATCGACAATTATGCAGCAGACGACTTTGAACATATTTTGTCAAAACATAGAAAATCTCTTGAATTGAATGGATAACCTATGACTAAAAGTGGAAAACATTGTGGCAAAAGGAGAAATTGCTCGTTTTGAGCAATTTCTTCTTTTGTCACTATGTTTTTCAAAAATCCGTCTGCTGCAGAGGCGTCATAAAGTGACTATATGAGGGAAAGGGTTAACTCCTTCACTGCCGAATTTCACAAAGTCGACCACTCCATTTTTCGTCCGACAGGTAATTTGGTAACATTTAATGTCTAAGTGCAATCAATGCAGATTTCAGGTGAGACAGCTCGTGACGAGCTGCATTGTTTTCAAAAGCCTTTAATTAACTCTTTCCCTCATCGACAATTATGCAGCAGACGAATTTAAACATATGTTTGTCAAAACATAGAAAATCTCTACAATTGAATGGATAACCTATGACTAAAAGTAGAAAACAGTGTGGCAAACGGAGAAATTGCTCGTTTTGAGCAATTTCTTCTTTTGTCACTATGTTTTCAAGAAAGCCGTCTGCGACAGATGCGCCAGAAAGCGTCTATATGAGGGGAAGGGTTAAACAAAATATGCCTTTCGCAGCGAAAGGGTTCAACAATCGTGTAAACTGTCGGGTCGCATTTCGAATTCTATTAAAAGACTTCGTGTCAGTGTAAGGTTAAATATGCCTTTAGACTGCATGTCAGTTTTGATTGGTATAGATTTACGATCGATCAGACAAGGTTTTAAATTACTCGCGATGATACTAACTTGTACAAATATGATTTCTTTAATCTACTTATAAATGAACATATTTCTACTGTACATTTAACTGAAGAGTAATCATGTAAAATACGACAGGGTGTCCTTGATAGAAACTTTTGCGGTTAATTTATCATTTGGTACCACTTGTTTGCTTTGTAATTTAAATTACCGCAAAACAGATAGATATTGATAATACTTTCGACCAAGTTGTTTAATAGGCCTGTAGGAATTTTCTGTACGGGCCCTAATTAAGGAGGAACCCCTACCGGAAGTATAACAAGCCGAATTTGGTGTTATTGAGTAGGTTAATACCTGCTACATATTAGGTAAGTTCTCGCATAAAAATCGCGGTCTTAGAAATACCGAAATTTTGAACGTTTCCAAGAGGCCCGCATTTTTTTTTTAGATACAATTTTCAATATTTTTAAAGTCGTCAATTGCTTTTAAATAATAAATAGAAAAAAATGTATTAATGAATGTTTTTTTATATATATTGACGTAGCCATGATGTTCAAAATGTGTTATTTTTGTGTTTTTACGTTCATATCTTCTGCGCATGCGCAAATTTAGTTATACGAGTACGGTTTAAATCGGTAAATGAGTTAATTGACACATATATCAAGTTATACCTTTACAAAATCATTTCAACATACCTGTCTGAAGCAAGACATACATTTAGGGGTTACTTGTGCCATTCCTCTTTTTCATCCATCCATTTATCCGTCTTTCCGTTCATTAATTCAACATTTCGATAAACACATTTTTTTTTTATAATAACAATAAACACAATTTTCATGTATGCTTTTTTACCGTAACTTTGTGACTAATTATCGTTCGATATTTGGGAAATTTTCGAAACTTTTAATCTGTAAATATTATTCAGTTCTTTAATATTTCAGTCCAAACGTGTAATAGTGGACCCTAATCAAAAAAGGAAGTACAGTCGAAACTCGTTGTATCAAACACGGATAAATCAAATTTCCGGTAGTGTCAACGTTTTTTTCTGGTCCCCAATATTTTCCTTATGATTTTACAACGGATAAATCAAAATTCGAGAATTTACAACATCGCCTGTGTCAAAGTTTTATTTGGTCCCTACTCGAAAATTACCTGCGTATGTGTACGATAATAGTCAAAGTCGGTCATTGTCAGTTAAATCCTGTGATCCCGGAGATGTGCGATCATTTTTGTTGACTTGACAGGTAAATGTATAACCACAATTTGTTTAATTAGCCAAACACAAGCCTGTAAATTACAATTAACTTTTAATTACATTTTGATTCACATAATTTTCGATCATTTAAAAAATAATCATCGTGAAAAAAAAAAAAACATAATTTAAATTAAATTATCATCAATGAGCAAATGCTGACAAATCGTTTAACTATGTTGTGCTATTTGTATGTTAAATATGTGTACATGTATGTAATTTGTTTTTGTTTTACTATTATGCATTATGTATGTTTTAATATATCTATAGGTGCTACCTATTTACGAAAAAAACGCAAGATAATTATAAACAAAAATTAAAGAGCATACTTTGGCCATAAAAAAGGATTTATAAGTAATTAACTAGACAATAAAAATGTTAATGTCATGTTTCTTGCATTATCAAAACATATTTGGAATTCGTATTGCTGTTGTCTATTATTTGAACAGAAAATAATAAAGTAAAGACTTTCAGAAAATCAAGGAATACATTTATAATGAACGAGGTTAAAACATGAGGGCCAAGATGATCCTTAATCGATCACCTGCATTACGGTTAAGAAGCAAATAGATCAGCCCTTTTCAGATGCCACCTGGCGACTGCCTTTTTCAACCAGTCAATATGACTGGAACAAATTATGTAAGGGGTCACATTTCTGCTAAACCCTTTCCCTATTAGAAACGGTTTCTGAGGCCTATGCAACAGACGATTTAGGAAAAGATTGTCGCCACAAGAACAATTGCTCCTTATGAGAAAGTTATCATTTTGCCACAATGTTTGATAAATAATTATACTTTGAATGAGTGAGTCAATAGCTCATGTATAGGAATTTGGGGTCTTTCATGTTGATACCACCTTTTTTGCGGGAAACGACGTCGCTCCATTGACGTTACGCCAAGATGAAGTGTAACGGAAATGACGTCACGTCCTTCTTTAGCTACGATACAGTCAAAATTTAGTTTCGGGCGTAGAAGGCTGATGCTGTCGGTTTTTTGACGAACGGGAAAACATATTTATGTTATTATGTTTTAACTTTTCGTACAAATGTTTATTCCCACATAACACAGCATTTTAATGATCTTAAATATCTATTTAAAAAAAAAAAAGATTAAAAAGACGACAATAATTTTCAATCCGTGTTTTTCCGCTCATTTTATACATACCCAAAATACCGATTTTAAAAAAAATGATTAAAAAGACGACAATAATTTTCAATCCGTGTTTTTCTGCTCATTTTATACATACCCAAAATACCGATTTAAAAAAATGATTAAAAAGACGACAATAATTTTCAATCTGTATTTTACGTCTGCCTTTTATACATATCCAAAATGGCGGCCCCCATGGATTTTTCCAGTTTCATTTCAGAAAGCTTCATGGGTTATTGAAAAAAAAAAAAAAAAAAAAAATCTCACACCTGTTAACTATAAGCGAAAAACCCCATTCATGGGGTTTTTTCGTATTAATAAATTGAATATACAAAAAAATCATGTTTCTTTTTCTTTTCACTTACATTACATGATAAACTCTCAAATCATATCTAAAAATGAATACACGCAAAGGTGTGTATGTATACACCAATGCATATGTGTAAGGACATTACACGCTTCACGACGTTTTTGCTGGTGGACATAAACTGATGACATGATTATATTGACGTACCGTGATTACTATGTTTAAATAGTGGGTGGGGTAAGGTTCTGTTTTTCCGAAAATTTGACGATTATTTATAAGTCAAAGTACGCTTGTGTCGAAGAAATTTTGAAGGGCCCTTCAACGAGCGTCGTCTGTAATTATAATTAACAGAAACTATAGTAAACATAATTGTTATGGGCCGGTGGCCTTATGTCAATAAAATATTGTCATTGTCATAGTCATTTCCCTTTTATTGAAAATGACTGAATGATAAAAACAAGCATTTGGTGAGATTTGATGCCCTAAAAGTATTTTAGGGCATATATAGGTTTCGTATTTTTACGCCCATAGATACATGTATGTCAGTCCGCTTATTTGTCGGCCCCATTTGGCTTCAGCGCAACAAATATCTAAAATAAGAGTTAGTTTTGCTTTCAGATTTGAAATATGATTTGTTAGCAAACTTTGTACTGCTTTCAACCTATTTAATCGTTAAGGTCATCTTCATTAACATCTGTTTCGATGAGTTTGTTATTAAATTCAGCAAACCATTTACAATTTTCAAGACAGGGTAAACATGCTGAAAGGCACTGACATTGCCGACTTGATCCGCACGTTTTATCCGTGCAAAACAGATGAGTCAAGTCTCTTACTTCTTTTGGAGCTGGGTCTTTTTCGAAATAGACGGGCTGATATGTTCCCTTTTCTTTTTGCGTCCAACCGTTTAATCGTGGATCAGGTAGGTCTATGACATGCAAATGGTTATGACACTATATATATATAAAGCCTGATAAAAAGCTCTTAACGCATGTTGATAAAATGCATCGTCAGTTGGTGGAAGAAGGGATGCTGATTTGTCCGATGTTGTCGCAATCAGGTATCTAATTTCATCTAACGTTTTACACTCTTTAACAAGTTTCTTATTACCATACAAATACATGACTAATGTATAGGCACTTTCTACGTTAATTGTGGAAGACACGGCAAATATTGACAATTCTCTGAGATCTTCAATATGGCATTCCAGAATTTTAAATGCTGACTTTTTGCCAATACGAAATAGAGAACTTGTTGTATCGCAACCTTAATGCATGGAACGCCGGAAGGCACCTACAAACTGATTTTCCGATGACTTTAACCATCAAATGAACAGGTATGTATCTTTTTCTATTTGTGGTCTTAACAACATGACCAGCATGCATGCATATCTCTCCCGTCCGATACACCGATGCCCGATAGTACAACAACAACACCAATACATCTGTGTCATCGCATCGTATCATAATGCGGTGATGTGTTTTGGCTAGACCTATCGCATGTAAAATCAAACGAGTATCACCTTCTTATTGGTTAGATGATAACATTGCCAATTCTTGTATATCCGGGCATCTAACTACTTTGACGATGTCCGTATTAACGGCACCACCCACAATATATACAGCTTTTGAAGACTCTAATTTGTTTTGAATATTGTTTTTAA
Source organism: Serripes groenlandicus (assembly GCA_031761405.1). Taxonomy (NCBI): domain Eukaryota; kingdom Metazoa; phylum Mollusca; class Bivalvia; order Cardiida; family Cardiidae; genus Serripes; species Serripes groenlandicus. The sequence goes on from JASEVX010000015.1 coordinate 9,906,612, forward strand.
TGTAAGTCGAAACGAACACAATTAGGGCTGACTTGTTAGATGTATTGCTTAAAAATCGTCTGTAGTTTGGAACAACACGAGTACCTGAAACAATGTTTGAAGGTGCGGACTCTCCAGCAGTCCGTCTATCTCGTTCAAAATCTTTGACTGAATTCGGAAGGTATTTATCAAAAACCAGCGCAACCGACTTTATTCCTATTTTACTATTGAGAAGTTTGACTAACTTGTTTACAACAATTTCCCCGAGGTCATTAATTGTCTTGAACATTGAGTCGTTTAGAGCTTGAATTAATGCCATAGCATCAATAAGATATGCAGTATAAACTGTGTTTTCAGGGAGGGAGCTGTAATTGTCTTTGATGTTACTTTCATTTTTTTTCGCTAAGTCCGATAAAATAAATCAGTTGATTCAAGCTCTACATTCAACTGATAAATTAAACCACACACATGTTTTTAAAAGAGTATTAAGACCGGTTATATGTCGACTGAATGATAAATAATTTGTTAATTAGTCAATATTATGTAGATGTACTTGCTTTAAATAAAATTATCCACTAATCATTTTAAATTGACACGCTGACATTTATAATTTATTACGTTGATATATGAAGCAATTGATTTCAGATAAATTCAATTAACACAAACTGTATTAAAATTGAGCATTCATAACGATCATACTATATGTGCTTAACGATAAGTAAACTGTTAATTAGACAATGTTATGTACACATTTTAAATTGCTTTAACGCCGATTACATAGATTCATTTTCATGTTTACAAACACAATCATTGATAAACTCAATACGTTAAACTTCTTTAATAAAACAATAACAATAAACCTTATAAATCATATACTTTTGGAAGATATCCGAAACATACGTATAATCCGAATTACTCTTCCATTTACTTTCACTTTCCTATATAAAATAAAGGAAAATTTTCCTAGTTTGAAGCGTTAATATCTTTTTCTGTAAGAGACGGATTTCTATGCGATTTTTTTGGTAAACATGTACATCTATACCTCCCGGAAAATATCAATATCGCTTTGTTATACTCCCGGTAGAACCTTTGAAAAATACCAACCCGTTTTCTACAGGTCTATAATGTCATAATAATTATTGAAACTTTCCAACAATTAACGTTGATGAGCGATTTATTTAATGAGGTTTAGCGCCGCTTTCAACATTATTTCAGTTATATCACGGCGACAGTTCACTTATTCATGATCCCTGGGTAAACAAACCAGTACTAGGCTAGAAAATGTGCCGTCCATCATGACCGAAGTGCCGCGACTGGGGATCGAACCCGGGACAGTTGATGAAAGAAGTTACACAACTATGATGTTTGCAATTTGTAAGAAATATCAATACCCGAATGCTTTGTTTGGGTTTTTGTTTCGTGTTGTGTTTTTTGAAAATATGAATATTAGCCACAGCTGCATCGGTTATCATGACAACTGTCAACATATTGAGTGTTTCTAAAAAAAATAGTGTGATTCTTTTTCGCATAAGAAGTATATACATAAGAAGTATTTATACATAAGAAGTATATACTGTTTCAATGATGCATAACGCATTACCAAAAGTTGGGAGGCTTTAATTATTGGAACATTTTTTTGAAAGGTTCGTCTAGCGAATTGTTTTTTTTTTAAATCAAGTCAAGTCAATACATGTATTGATAATATTGGCTTCCGACCCTATATTTGTTATAATACATAGATACTACATTCAGTGTTCCCTTTTGTATATCAGGGTTATTAAAATATGAGCCGTCCCGCATTGTGGACTCTGCGTAATGTATCGACCCAGATCAGCCTGAGCAGTCCGCGCAGACTGACCCGGGCCGACACTTTCTGTCTATCCGGGTAACCCTGCGCAGCATGCTTAGGCTGATCCGGGTCGATACTTTACGCGGAGTCCACAATGATGGTTTTCTCGCGGGACGGTTCATATATACAAAGATACAATTATATGTATTGTCCTATCAGAATCATAGCTCATGAGAGAGTATTTGTTTTGTTTGGATTTAACGCTGTTTTAAACATGATTTCAGTTATATCACGGCGACAATCCACTTATTCATGATCCCTGGGTAAAACAAAACCTAGTACTAGGCTAGAAAATACGCCTTGCCCAAGAGCACTCCACCATGACCACAACGCCGTAATCATAAGAGAGTAAATGCCGTCTACAGATGATTCATTATGATACCAACTGAAAAGAAATCACTCTCCGTAACATTGGCGTAAAATAAAAATATGGCTACATTTCAAAGAAAATTATAGCTCAGTCAGTAGCGAAGCGTGCTGTCAACCTAGGGGTTGTGAGTTCGAATCCCAGCTCGGCCAACATTCTTTCCGACGTTTGACAAAAGTCAATGTGACAAGCGTCATTCGTCTTTCACCAATGGGTTAACTGTCTATGTAGAAAAGCAGCATCCAGTTGCTTGAAAACGTATGTTGTGTGGAATACTGGTGCGAGAAAGCCAGGAGATATATGAGAAGGTAAACTGGCCGCCGTGAAATGACTGGAAAATTGTTAAAAACGGCGTTAAACCCCAATCAATCAATCAATCAATCAATCAATCAATTCAATTTTTCTTTATCAACATATCCATATAGGTTTTTATGACATATTGGCGGACAGTGAAGACTCATGTGAGACTGTGCGAATGCTGTACGGATATGAAATACGATGCAATATCGCCTGACTCGGCTCAATCATAACACAGCTGAATGGCCGCCTCGGTGGTGTAGTACAGGAGGTCGCGGGTTCGATTCCCGACCGGGTCATATTAAAGACTTTAAAAATGGTGGTAATGACTTTCCCTCCTAGGCGTTCCGGGTTGCTAGCGTAGCATTACGACTGACTCACTGGTATCAGAATAAATTGACAAGTATTACTAGTAAATAACCAAGGAGTGATATAACTGATTTTTTCGGCGATAGCTGTTTAACCTCAGTTTTGACCTAGATGTTAAACAAATGATCTAGATTGTAGACCACTCAAATGTTGTATTTAATGTATAATGTCGAAGAAATAAAGGAAATGAAACGTTTTGATTGGTTCATAGTTAAGTTGGCGATCCTACGAGAAGCACAAATGTTTTAAAATGAAATGTTCTGCATACTAACTTTTAATTGTTTTTCTTAAGAAATAAATTTCAGTGAAAAAAATCAGTGATAACGTATGAAATATAATATTTAAGGGCAAAATATTAATTATTTTTGAAACATGATAACTTTTCAGTTATTTATCGTCAATTGAAACTTATACACCTCTTGGGAGCCTCGCGTAATCTCCAGTCATGTGGCGTATTCTTGGCTTTGATAATCTATTTATAGAAACTGAAGCTGGTGATGGCCGATCACATAGATTATTGCGCAAATTGTATAATTCATGGAAAAGTACCGATTGTTTTGATTATTATCGCCGTTTATCTTTTTTAAAGATATTTCTTGTTTTGTGTTGAATGCGGCGCGTAAAACACCACACACACAAATAATGTATTATAGATATGAAGGCTGTTACATATATAATTATCAAAATATAATACAGTGTGTGTATACCACGTGCCTTTTACGTCACAAATGCTACGGTGGACAGAAATATTTTACTTCGGTTTAGAAGTAAAAACAAAGGTAACTTTTTTATTTCTTCATCATTTTTAATGAAACATGGCGCAGTCTACGCCGCTTACAGAGCCCTATCTCCGGTTTGTCAACGGAGTTTGATTAGTGGTTTAGTTTCTTCAAACACTTCGATGAACCCTTTTCTCAAAATGTATTAATATCGCCGACAGCCGGAGCATTATCAAAACTGGATTTTGAGAACAGGTTCGTCGAAGTGTTTGAAAAAACTAGACCACCAATCAAACTCCTGTAAAAACCCCGGAGATAGGACATTGTAAGCGGCGTAGACTGCGCCATGTCTCATTAAAAAGGGTGAAGAAGTAAACAAGCTACCATTGTTTTTACATTCTTAACAAGAGCAATTATTGCTGTCTGACCATGCAAATATGACGTCAAAAGTCACGTGGTATACACACACTGATAATAGTGAGTAAGTAAAAAGTCTGTGTCATTTAATTTATACGTTTACAAGTACATCTCTTTTGATTTGATTTGTGTAGATCATGGTCTATCATTCAATGTATTGATAGACCCTGTACAGATTAATACAATATTAAAGAATGATATTCAAAAGGTTTTAACATGTCATTTTGTAAATGTAAATCTTCCGTCTGGAGTGATAAGGAGTCGTCTTACATCCACGCAGCGCCGAACGCGGAAGCTCGGTCTAAAACGACGTTCGCTACATCAAATCAGTTATGTTTGTTTGAACCTCAGCT